>JAECMU010200670.1:0-12335 GCA_016106625.1 Dracogyra subfuscus
TGTTTGTGTGTGTGTATCTGTATCTGTGTGTGTGAACGTCTGTATATGTGTGTGTGTGCAAGTATGTGTTTGTGTGTGTGTATCTGTATCTGTGTGTGTGTGTGAATGTCTGTATGTGTGTGTGTGTGTGTGTGTATGTGTGTGTGTGCAAGTCTGTGTTTATATGTATCTGTGTTTGTGTGTATATGTATGTGTGTGTACACATGTATCTGAGTGTGTGTATGTGTGTGTGCATGTGTGTAAGTGTAAGAGTGTGCTTATGTGTACATGCATCTGTGTGTGTACATGTATCTGTGTACATGTATCTGTGTGAGTGTGTGTGTGGACATAAGGCTGGTAGGTACAGGGTTCACAGCCCAGAACCGGCTCTGACCAAGAGCAAGTTTTAACAACTGAATGGGTAGATGTAAGACCACTACTCTCTTCTCTCTCACTAACCACTAACCCACTGTCCTAGACACAATCCAGATAGTTGAGGTGTGTGTCCAGGACAGTGTGCTTGAATCGTAACTGGATATAAGAACATAATATAAGTTGAAATGAAATGAAAAGGAGGTTGGTAATTTAATTCCCACAAACACGAATAAAAAAGGACAGGTAACTTCTGAACATAAATTATGCAATAGTATGTCATAAACTGCACTGGGTTACTGCCATGCCATGGCATCACACTACAAAAACTCTCTCAACTGGTATATGAAAGGCCATGGTATGTGTTACCAAATGTTTGACATCCAATAGCCGATGATTAATAAATCAATGTGTTATAGTGGTGTTGTTAAGCAAAACAAACTCTTTTCCCCAGGCTTCAACAGAGATCTTATTATCATTGATATAAGGTGATGCCATTGTAATAAATGTTTTAATTTTCATGACCGTATAATAGAATGGGATAAGTTGGTAGTGTCAGGAGAATCAGAAGCAGTTAAAAGTTGGTACAGTAACGAAAGCAATGTATATGATGAGATCTATACTAGTAGTTATGTGAGCGCCATGGGAAGAAAGAAAGAAACGATGCACTCAACACATTTTATTTATGATTATATGGCATCAGACATATGGTTAAGGACCACACAGATTTTGAGAGGAAACCCGCTGTCGTCACTTCATAGGTTACTATTTCTGATTAGCAGAAAGGGATCTTTTATTTGCGCTTCCCACAGGCAGGATAGCACAAACCATGGCCTTTGTTAAACCAATTATGGATCACTGGTCAGTGCAAGTGGTTTACACCTACCCATTGAGCCTTGTGGAGCACTCACTCAGGGTTTGGAGTCGGTATCTGGATTAAACCCAGTACCTACCAGCCTGTAGACCGATGGCCTAACCACGATGCCATCGAGGCCAGTCTATAGAAAGAGAAAACTAATATTCCTGGCCATGGCCGTACCCATTCCGATGCCCCTGGGTGAGGGGTGGGTGGTGAGATTAAGATAATATTTTCAGTACATACATACCTGATATGGCCAATTTATGAAGCAATATTTTGACTTCCAAAACCAGTCTTTCTGCAAAAAACAAAAAAATTTTTTTTACACATTTATAGATCACATGTACATATTTATATATATACATGTACCTAACGTTTTCAGGTTGTTAAAAAGAAGGGGATTAACGATCTATAAAGCTGACAGTAATATCCTACTTTTCAATAACTTGCATGTACAAATGTATGAAGGCATCTTTATACGTGAATGAATGAATGAATGAATGTTTATCGACACTCCAGCAAGAAAAATACATCGGCTATTGGGTGTCAAACAATGGTAATGGGGAAAACAAAGCATCTTTATACATGTATGTAAGTTATTGAAAAGCAGAAGATTATGGTCATATAGATTGTTGAAATGTTTCTTGGAGATTATTTAGAGCTATCAGCACAGAATAAGCACAGTAACAGTTTCATGGTGATGCAAAATAAAATAATAATAATAATAAAAATAAAACAAAATTAATTTAAAAAAATAAATAAATAGTATTTTATTTATTTTTTTAAACTTTTTATAATAACTTTGACAACATCATCACCAACAATAATAATAATAATAATAAAAATAAATAATAATAAAAACCCTAAACAAAGAATTCAGAAATAATTTTTAAAATAAATAATAATAAAAACCCTAATAATAAAAATTAATAAAAATAAATAATAATAAAAATCCTAAACATAGAATTCAGAAATTCAGTTTTAGGTTTTTCACACCTGATAATAATTTCAATAATACACTATTGATTCATACAAGTTATATTATAGCACCAAATTATGCAAGACTTTATGTTGTGAATAACGTGACAAACTGAAGGTAAAGACTTACATCCCAGAGAGTAACGAGACCTCCGATGAAAGCACTAAGATAGAAGAGCAAATGCCAGCTGCAATTGAAAGAAAAAAGTTCACATACACTAGGACTACAGCCTGGAAACATTTCAAGGAATTCTTCATATATTTTATGTTCTAAGTACAAAAAAATACATATATGAATGGCTTATTTCTTCATCACATTTGAAGGCATTGAATTTGGGAATTTTTTTTTTACAAGGAATAGTGAAAATTATGTAATGCGGGTATTTTAGAATTCACCTTAAGGCTTAAAAAACACCATTTCTGAACAAAATTATACAGGGTTGTTTGGCAAGACAACACACACACCCACTACATTTCACTCTTCTTTTCCCCTCTACCTAACCGTATACAATGAAAGCCCTTTAAACTGAATACACATGTAAAAAAAAAAGTCCAACCATTCTTAAGTGGTATCCGGTTTACAGGTTAATATATTCTGTACGGAAATTTAATAAGGGACCGTAAAAAATGGAATGTTTCAATGGAATTCTGGTTTACAGAGGATTGTCCAGTTTTGAAGGGTAGCACGGTCTATATTTATTTCTGAGCCGAATGTTTTCTAAATAAACAACAATAGAGGGTTTTTTTTTTAATTTCCAATACACTTTTATTTTTTTTCTGATGTGAAACCAAACTTTATACAATTTTATTTTTTTGCAGGAGTATGGCACAGGCTATAAGCATAAATGTAAACCTTTTAATACAGCACCAGCAATAAGGAAGGAAGAAAACACATTTTATTTAATGATGCACTCAACACATTTTATTTACGGTTATATGGCGACGGACATATGGTGACCACACAGATATTGAGGGAGAAAACCTACTGTCGCCACTTCATGGGCTACTCTTTTGAATTAGGAGCAAGGGATCTTTTATATACACTATTCCACAGACACGATAGCACATACCATGACCGTTGATGTATCAGTCATGGTGTACTGGCTGGAGCACCAGCAATAAATTCTGATTATACTGTAAACTCTACTGTTGATTGTATCACCACATAAACACTCCATTCAGGTAATTAGGATGGCACCAGCTGTCCCTATATACATATAAACATCTGGCTTTTTACCACTTCGTAATCACTTGAATGCAACTGATTAAACAAAATATACAATGTACATGTATCAGGAAGGTACCAATTAAAGGTGTGTGTGTGTGTGTGGGAGGGGTGCACTTTTATATTTACCCACTTTTACAATATTATAAAGCAAATACAAAGCAAAACATCTGAAAAGAGGGGGAGGGCACATGTCCCCTTACCCCCCGCCCCTCCTACGTTTCTCGTATACGAGGATATAAGTAAGGAAATAAGTTGAACTGACTGAAAAAGGTAAATTTATAGAAAAATGTATTAGCCAAAGATTAAAAGTTGTATCCATGTTTGTGTAAAAACTAGCAATTGGCCAATTTGGCAACGGGCAGATTGAGCTCTGAAGTTAGCATCTACCTGCATTCTCTGAATTTTTGCATATGTGTAGGGACATCTTGAAATTTGCGCCGATGAATCCATCTTTGTATCTCTCTCTCTGTAAGGTCAGTTTGTTTTATCAATGCCTAAAATAAAGAATATTACCAACATACATTGTAGGTACAGTTATTAGAGTAGATTTTGACTACATACATTTCACCAATCAGTACACTCCCATCATCAGATCCCCCAACATGTGTAACGAAATGACATTACAACATAATCAAATAGGGAGCAGAAAGGTAGAAAAACATGTATTTTCACTAACCTGGGGGACTAGCTAATAGCCTAGAAAATTTAGAGATGCAGTGATTAACAAAATATTCGGACTTAGTGATTAATAACACACATACAGGTATGATTAAACACCTGTAAAAAGAAAGAAATGTTTTATTTAACGACGTACTCAACACATTTTATTTACGGTTATATGGTGTCAGACATATGGTTAAGGATCATACAGATATTAAGAGGAAACCCGCTGTCGCCACATCATGGGCTACTCTTTCCGATTGGCAGCAAGGGATCTTTTATTTGCACTTCCCATAGGCAGGATAGCACAAACCATGGCCTTTGTTGAACCAGTTATGGATCACTGGTCGGTGGAAGTGGTTTACACCTACCCATTGAGCCTTGCGGAGCACTCACTCAGGGTTTGGAGTCGGTATCTGGATTAAAAATCCCATACCTCGACTGGGATTTGAACCCAGTACCTACCAGCCTGTAAACCGATGGCCTAACCACAACACCATCGAGGCCGGTCAAACACCTGTAAGTACATACATGTGCTGGTAGTAATACAAAATACAGCAACAGAAATACAGTTATTTATGTTCACAAGGCATTGATAATTTTAACAGATTTATACATGTATGTAAAAACAAAAGGAATTCAATACGAATAATTTAACATATATTATAGAAAATCAAATTGATATTCATAATTCTTTTGTAGTTCAAAATATGCAAGACATGTAATTTCAAATAACACACATATACACTGTCCAAGTGATTAACAAATTAACTGTTGGAATTAACAAAATAACCATAGATAATGACTAATAAAATATATCATATGATAATTTATAAAATACCTGTATGGTATCATTGGTGATTTTGCCTTTGTGTTTTCTAAATGCTGATTCAAGCACAGGATTTGGGACGATGGATTTCTTTGTTTCTTTTACTCCCAGCCTTCTTGCTATTGGCACCACGATGAGCCTACAAACACATTTAAATGTTAAATATATGTGTCACAATGTGTGTGTAGGTGTGTATGAGAGTGTCTGAATGTGCGTGTGTGCAAATGCATGTATAAGTGTGTGCAATGAATGAATGAATGAATGAATGAATGAATGTTTAACGACACCCCAGCACAAAAAATACATCGGCTATTGGGTGTCAAACTATGGTAATGGAAATAAATAAGGTGATGATCAACATCAATATAAAAATTCAAGATATAAATAAAAACAGTGTAAAGACAAATACAAATATCACAGTGTAAGTACAAATATCACGGATACTGACTTTTATTCCAAACTTTAAGTTGTGCTGTATTGGCCATTCTCTAAGAGAATGTTACACCTCTGCACCACGGTGAGGTTACAGCACGCGCAGGGGTATAAGTGTGTGCATGCATGTGTATGTATATGTGTGTGAACATGTACATGTAGGTCCTACATGTATGTGTATGTGCGTCTTCTGTGTGTTGTGTGTGTTGTGTATGTGTTGTGTATGTGCATGTGTTTGTGTGTTATGTGTGTTGTGTGAGTGTACCAATGTACATACAGTTGGAAGGAAATGCTTTAGTTAACAATGCACTCAACACATTTTATTTTACGGTTAAGGACCACACCGATATTTAGAGAAGAAACCTGCTGTCGCCACCTCATGGGCTATACTTTTCGATTAGCAGCAAGGGATTTTTTATATGCACTATTCCACAGACAGGATAATGTTGGTTAAATTAATCAAAGTCACGGCACTACGTTTATTGATATTTTAAAAAATACTTCACAAATGATTCAGATTGCCAAACAAAACATTTCAGTATACCAGCAACTTTACTCCAATTAAAGCTGTCCAGCATTCAGAAGAAAAAAAACTCAGCCCCCATTTAAGCACTAGTTTATTTTTATGCAAGCATATCCAAAAGACAATGTGTCACATATTCTTACCCTACATTATTTGAACATCAAGTAACGGCTGACTGGAATTAAAGTGGCATATACTGTTTACAAAAACATGTTGATAAAATGATTATTACCCTGATGATACCCAAAAACACCCTGGTAATAAATGAACCTCTATGTAGATTATTCCACAATGTATTATTAATTCTACAGTACAATGTATTTCTTAGAAAAAACTATATGTAATACATGTATTAAAAATGTTTGTATATGTATATATTGTAAAACATGATTATTAAATAGTATTAGTTCTGTATTTACATGCACATACATTGTTCTACATTGTATTATGAGTGTAATTGTTCAGCAGTGTAAAGATCAACCCACATGCCATGTATCTAGTAAATAGGTCTGATTCAGCAATAAGAATTACATAATAAAAGATAGTACAAAAGGTTCAGATATCTTTGACCCTGTGAACTAAATATACTGATTACACTTCAATTTTACATGTATACATACATCCTATCAACAGACTCCAATAACAATCTAATAACGTACACATGTACTTGTAGATGACCGAGCAACTGTCTGTGTGTGTGTGGAGTTTTGCAGTGACATAGGTGGTCTGAACTTAGGTGGGGTGGGGGATAGTTTTGAATCTGAATCCAGCCGACCCTTTTTTCTACATTTTGCCCTGGACACTTATAGTCCTGAATAGCTTAATATTGCACTGTAAACACTGTTTAATCCTTTGAGGGAGATGGATCATTAACACATACCCTGAATAGCTCCCGTACCTGTCCCCGATTTCCTTTTTATCTGATGAAAAGAAAGAAATGGTTTATTTAACGATGCACTCAACACATTTTATTTACGGTTATATGGCATCAGACATGGTTAAGGATCACATGGATATTGAGAGAGGAAACCCGCTGTCGCCACTTCATGGGCTATTCTTTTTCTATTAGCAGCAAGAAATCTTTTATATGCACCCACCCATAGACAGGATAGCACATACCACGGCTGTTGATATACCAGTCGTGGTGCCTTGGCTGGAATGAGAAATAGCCCAATGGGCCCACCGAAGGGGATCGATCCCACACCGACCGCACTTTAAGCGAGCGCTGTACCACTGGGCTACGTCTCGCCCCTTTTATCTGATGAAGACAGTGCATTATTTTTATTAGGGGCAGGCAGTTCCGCCCTGTCCTCTCCCACTTCCAATGCATACAACCCGAGAGACAATAGCAACTTGATGAAACCTGTCAAGTACATGAATCTACAAGAACAGTGAAACCGTTATAAACCCAATTTTGATGGGGATCTAACATTTATCAAATTTTGACAGGATCTGGGGTTTAGAGGGTCACATATATTTTCAAATGTAGAAAATTCTAGACAATTAAACGTAGCCAGTTTAGACAGGTTGTGAGAATTCCGGTGAATTCAGGATCTGGTTTGGTCTGGTTTCACTGTATATACATACCTAAAGATTGTGACGCTACTCACTGGTTCCACTGTACCCAATAAGAATGCTATGATGAAAGATGTCAAGTATATAACAAGTACTTGTTACAGAAAGTCAAGCGTCTTTCTCAAGTGCTTTTCAACGACATTTTCCGGGAATATTAACATTAAGACATAGACTCAGTGGCATACTTAGTTTCAAGTAACTAGAAATAAGTGGGAAGAGTGGTGTGTGTTGGGGAAGGGGGGGGGGAGTGAAGGAGGAAGACAGTATATACATAATCAGGGCATACATATAGTAATACTGAGATTTCTGTACAAAAGGCACTTTTAATCTAAATTACTAAAGGGATACTTCTACATTACCAGAGCAAGGAAGGACATTTTACCTCTCAATAGGACCATAATTACGATCATATCAAAAACAAAACAAAAATAAAAAAACAAAAAAACAAAACAAAAAAAGGAAAGAAAGAAAGAAAGAAAATAACATACTTTTTAGGAAGTAGGTGTGAGGTACTATAAATATGTTATATTAATACAAACTTGTACAAAGATCTATATACTCTAAGCAAGAAATTGTATACATGCATGTAGGATGTAATTTCAGTCATTCTAAAAGCTGTCCATGTAAATCAGTAACGGATTCAGAGGTCCGGACACCACCTTATTTAAAAACCAACCATGACCTTTAAGGGGAAACGTGATTATATTAACTGTTCTGTGTAAAAGGAGAGATCAGTCATCACATTTGGACCCTATAATACAATGTTGGTGGCTCCATTCTTTGATTCTATCCTCCCCTCTCTTCCCGCCCTATCTGTGGGCAAGCTAGTTCATATAAAAGGCACATTACTGTTAACACAAAAATACAGCAGTTTACGCTGTGTGTCAAATTATTTCACAGTAGTTAATATATTCTATAGTGGCAGTCTTCTAGCTAGGATTTTGATGCGGCAGGGCGCTAATTTAATTGCAAGGCATTTTTAATGCAAAAATCTTATTTTTGAGGCAAGTGCTGGATATGATTGAATTTTGTACATTCGTAAATATCATATATGTAGAAATATCTATGCTGGTTTTAATCTACAAAACATTTTTGGAGGGAGGGGGACAATCAATTTCTAAAACCAAATGTATTATTCTTAAATTTAGATGTTTGATGAAACATCGCCGTATGCAATATTATTGTACTAATGTACTAAATATAGACATTATTAAAAAATATCGTTCCAGCCAGTGCAACACAACTGGTATGTGCCGTGGTATGACCGTATGTGCTATCCTGTCTGTGGGATGGTGTATATAAACGATCCCTTGCTACTAAAGGAATAAAGTAGCTGGTTTTTCTCTAAGACTAAATTTCATAATTACCAAATGTTTGACATCCAATAGCCGATTATTAATAAATCAATATGCTCTAGTGGTGTTGTCAAATAAAATCAAACTTTAACTATTAAAATGTTTTACAAAAGGCTGGATCGATCACCTAAAAAATCCTATTATTTTTTCTATTACATATAGTATTTATACCATTTAATATCATGGCCAAATGCAATTTAAAAATAAATAAATTAAATAATTTAAAGAAATCAAGAAATGAAAAAAAAGAAGAGAGAATGATTAGAAATTAATAAAAAGAAATGAAGAAATAAAAGAACAAACAAATTTTAAAAATTGACATAAGGTTTTATTTGTAACAAGTTGCTCACTGCATTTAAACATGCTATTATTGCATGTCACGGTCTAGATAGATTTCATTAAATAGCTTTTGCAAACATGCTTTTAACGTCATGTCATGTCGTGTCACAGGGTTTAACGTGCACATTCAGAACAAGCTGTAGTAGCGCACGCTTGTCGTGGGCGTAACAAAGTTGGGGGGATGTAGGAGGGACCGCCTGCACTGGCAGATGCAAGGGAGCACCAGCAGTCCGATCAAGATCGGTAGCAGGCGGGGTTGGTGTTGCTTTTTTAACAAAACAGTTATGCTTATATAGAAAAAATAACCAGTATTGTTAGTTTACTCTGTGCCATATTATAAAGATGCAGCAATCAATGTGTCATTGATAAGAACTACTGACATCAGTTAAAACTACAGTCAACCTTCGATAACTCAAACTTCGATCTTTCAAAATCGTCGATCTCTCGAAGTGAGACAGCGATCCCGGCCGAACTGCTATACAAACTAGTAATAACAGACTTCGAACACTCAAACTTCGAACATTCGAAAAACTCTATCTCTCAAAGTAATTTTTTGGTCCCACCATAAAAAATTAAGGGATATTGTACTTCCAACACTCGAAGTTTGTGGAGTGACTGGGCCTTTTAACTGTATCGGTAATACTTTAAAGAGACATTCCCGAGTTTGTTGCGATTTTAAAGATGTTATGGACTAACAGAGACTTTTTAACGATTGTAATTACATATCAAATATATTTTCCTGCATAACATGTAAGTGGCTGTATATTACACGTGTTTCTCATCGTTATAATCTTTGTACTAGCGTATATTTAATTTTATTTCCTAAAGTATATTATTTCGTACGTACGAAATTATTTGAAGACAAAATCCAGTTTAGGCTTCTTACAAATATTAAGACGACCACAAACACATTGAATATACAGACACTGATATTCTAAACAAGAAAATATATTTATTATGTAAATTTAATCGTATAAATATTTTATTAGTCGGAAACAGTTTACAGTGCAACAAACTCAGGAATGTCCCTTTAAAGAAAAATGTATGGTCACCCATGGTATGATACACGCGGTAATTACAGAATAATAGATTCAATAATTTATTAATATTTACTTAGTTTTATCATATACACAGAAAGAATGTGCTAACATCTGTGTGTTGGGGCAGGGATGGAGCAGCAAACATGTCTTCCGATATCAACGAAATGATAATACTGCAATGCAGTTTCACTTTGGGGTCTGCTGTATGAATTTCGGTAACTCGAACTCCCTGAAACTATTTCGTCGTCCCCTTCAACTTCGAGTTAACGAAGTCTGACTGTATATGTAACTTGGTCTGGGTATTTGTAAAAGGCAAAAATTACTTTTTAAAATTTCGCATTTGATGTTCTGTCGAGGTTTATCATGATGGTCTACTTTCAACTAGGTGGTACATGATGGTGTGAGGATTACTTCGCATTCAAGCTTTATCAGACTGCCTGTCCTGCTCCACTGCAGTCATATCGACTAACAATAGAAAAGAAAAAACATACCACGTTCCTGCTGTGGCCAAACAATGTACATGTATTGTCAAACATTTTTTAGTTGAGTATTCAGACTCGTATAACAACACTGTCTACGCTTTGAGAGGAAAGCAAGATTTTTTATTTTATTTGACAGTGAATTAGGGCAGGGCGGCGATAATCAGGGGTGGTGCGGCATCAAACACGGCAGGGCGACACACAACGGGGACAGGGCACAGCGCCCCTCTATTTACTGCTAGCTAGAACACTGAGTGGTCTCTCATAGGTATAGATAATGTGGTAACAGGCGAGCATCAGCGAGCCTGTTACACCATTATCAAACCGAGCCAAATAACAATGATATCAAAACGTAGTAACCTGGTATTTTTTTAATCATGTAACCCTTTTTAACCATACTTTGACTGTTTTTTATAAAAAAATAAACACATGATTCCCCCACTAACAGCTGCTGGCGTAAACACGTCACAGACATCAGGCGAAATCAACTTCTACCGAAAATGGTTTGATCATGCGCAGATACTTTCCGCTATTGATGTGTCGTAAACATCGACGTGAAACTACTTGCTTTGTCATTTAAAGGTCTAATTTAAAGCGGGGCATTTGAAAAATAAAAAGTATTCTAATGGTACGGTAAATATAACAGATTTATTTATGTAGTTCAACATTGTTTTGCTGGAAATGAATGTTCATTTGAAAAATAAAAAGTATTCTAATGGTACGGTAAATATAACAGATTTATTTATGTAGTTCAACATTGTTTTGCTGGAAATAAATGTTCATTAAATTAGGTGGCATGTAGACTTGCCATGCGCATAATTCATTGCCTAATGACTAGATAACACATACATGTTATCCGGCATTGACTATATAACACTTCAGATTATCATGTAGGTGTTAGCAGGTAACTGGAAGCTTGGTTGCATGATAAATATATATATATATATATATACAGTGAAACCCCTCAACACCGGACCCCCTCTAAACCGGAATCCCCTTAAAACTGGACGTTTTCTGCGGTCCCGTGATTTTCACATCTTTTAACACTATATTTTACTCCTCTAAACCGAAAACCCCTCTAAACTGAACACCGGACAAACAATTCGGTCCCAATGTGTCAACTTAGTGTAAATCCTACCCCTGAAAACTGGACAATCAAATCGATACCAATCAATATGGCGCCCACCTGTCTGTGAACACCGATGGATAGTGCAATACGCGCATGCTCGAGATCGCTGTTATCAGAGTAATCACCGCTGCATACAGTACAGGTACCGCTCAGCAGGCAATTAGCAACTTGACAATAAACTATTAAAAGGACTGATCGCAAGCTTTGGTATGGAGTAACTACAGTAAACACATTGAATGTGTTGTAATTATGGTTAACATTAGCTGAGTTTGGGTTTGGGTTAGATGTCTTTATTAAGTTACGAGTGTGTTTTAAGGTCTTAAATGTGATCCTTCACAAACATGTCTCATGATTTGCTTCAAAGATTGACACAAATAACAGAGAATTTAGTTTGCTGCCTTCGTATTGTGTGAATGTGTTGGGTTTTTTAAAATGTTTGTTTATCGAAATAAAGAGTAAGTAAAAGTATATTTTCATGTTGATTTTCAACATGATGGAACGTCCAGCTAAACGTCACCGTGTTGAACTCTCGCTCGATGATAAACTGAAAATTTAATT
>JAECMU010200674.1:8053-30497 GCA_016106625.1 Dracogyra subfuscus
TGCTACTTAACTACTGTGTTTAATGTCAGTGTGTTATCCTCTAAGTGGGAAGGTAAGTTTCTGCTACTTAACTACTGTGTTTAATGTCAGTGTGCTATCCTCTAAGTGCGAAGGTAAGTTTCTGCTACTTAACTACTGTGTTTAATGTCAGTGTCCTATCCTCTAAGTGGGAAGGTAAGTTTCTGCTACTTAACTACTGTGTTTAATGTCAGTGTGCTATCCTCTATGTGGGAAGGTAAGTTTCTGCTACTTAACTACTGTGTTTACATAGCAACAACCACATTTCTTTCATTCAGTAAGAGCCAACGCTGATTAAATATTGTGTTAAAGGAACATTCCTGAGTTTGCTGCAATTTTTAAGATGTTATCGACTAACAGAGACTTTAGCAATTGTATTTACATACCAAATATATTTTTGTACATAAAATATTAGTGGCTGTATATTAAACTTATTTCTGATTGTTCTACTATTTGTACTAGGTTCAATTTCATTATATTTCCTAAAACAAAATTATTTAAAGACAAGATCAAGTTTGGGCTGCTTACAAATATTAAGATGACCAGAAACACACTGAATATACAGACACTGATATTCTAAACAAGAAAATATGTTTAATATGTAGATTTAATCATACAAATATTATATTTTTTTAAACTTCTTACTCAGGAATGTCCCTTTAAAATGTTGAACAAAATGTCATGTCATTTCTAATGCACTAGACTGAGAAGATGGTTAGGGGCATACAGGCAGAGTGTCATTCACCCCAACCAGTGCCATACTACCGGTACATTAAATACCATCCTATGAACTCTGTGAAGGGCAAATTTAGTTTGCAAGCTTCTGTTTCTAGCAGCTTATTATGATGACCACTTAAAGCAAAATCATCAAGGTTCATCTATATACTTGCAGATTATGACTTTTGATGTCACGCATGTGATGTCACATGTATAGATACATTACAAAATCTTGTCCATCGTACAGTGTAGCTGAAATAAAAGAAGTAAGAGCTTTTCCCTTATTTTTTATGCACTGCAAGGTAAAAATACCTAGTTAATGATGTAAAGGTAGGTTATCAGCTTTATCCTGGACAAATGAGAAATTCTCCTCAGCAAGCCTGGCAGAATGTTTCATTCGTATCTTCATAGGATAAAGTCAGTATCCTACATCAGTAACTAGTTAGGCTTTATATAAAATTCCTGGAGTGACCTATTTGGTGGCAACTGCTTTTCAATCTGTCTGCACCCAGTTTTGAAATATATCACAAATGGAAAAAACCGGAGTAGTTTAAAATGTGTTGAGATGTTTGACAGGTACCTTACGGTCGAGTGTGAGGAGAAGGAGACTGCGGTGAAAGACGGGGCCGTCAGTGAGATGTACGTTACAGTCATGAAGAGATTCAGTCGAGCTCTCAGCAAGGTATGTATTTAGGAAAAAAGACATTATGGGCCAAGTTATGAATCCTGTTTAAGCATTGCTAAAACAGGCTTTGTAAATTTGTTCCTCTCTAAACTAAAACTGTTGTTTCATTTACCAGCTCACTTTACCATATTGTAACAGCGGGAGAGAGAAAGAGAGACAGAGAGAGAGAGAGAGAGAGTTTTTTTAAAGTGCCTATGTACCACTAGAGTTTCAAACAAGCCCATCCAGGGTCCGACCTCAGATAAGATCAGTGGTCTGACTCAGGGGAGGGGGTTGGAGTTGAAAATGGGCAGAATTTTGAAAATAGCAATTAGTAAAAAACAATTAATAGAATTAAAAAAAAAAATGAAAAGAATTGACTGCTTGGCTGAATATATATATTATTTGGAGCATTTTAGAAGGACAGTCCAAAAATAAATAAGAGAAGGAAGAGAGGGTTGGACTATTTAATAATATTTTTTTAAAGAAATAATTTCGACATAATGGAGGTCTAAAAGTTAAGTCCGATCTATATGGTCCAGGCTGAGGGGGGTGAGTTTGAGGTGGGTGGAATTTGGAATGTGAGGGACCTAAAGCAAAAAGAAGCTGCTACGTTTGACTCTGGATAAAATATTAAATCAAAAAAATAATATTAGAGTGCTCGACCAAAAGATTGTTAGGGTGATTTGAGCAATTTAGATGGGTTGCCAAAGTAAAGTAAAGTGCTATATCATTGTTTACTAAAGCAAAATACAAACACAATACAACATTAATACTCATTCTGACATCATCATGTCATATCACTGTTTACTAAAGCAAAATACAAACACACCTACAGTTTTAAGTCACATCTCTATGAATAGTTATTTCATGCAGTATTCATTAAACATACCAAGCCCATGTTTTTAAAATACTTTGTAAGAATCCATTGAAACGGGGCAGGACGTAGCTCAGTGGTACAGCGCTCGCTCGATGTGCGGTCGGTCTGGGATCGATCCCCGTCGGTGGGCCCATTGGGCTATTTCTCGTCACAGCCAGTGCACCACGACTGTTATATCAAAGGCCGTGGTATGTACTATCCTGTCTGTGGGATGGTGCATATAAAAGATCCCTTGCTGCTAATCGGAAAGAGTAGCCCATGAAGTGGCGACAGTGGGTTTCCTCTCTCAGTATCTGTGTGGCCCTTAACCATATGTCTGACACCATATAACCGTAAATAAAATGTGTTGAATGCGTCATTAAATAAAACATTTCTTTCTTTCCATTGAAATACCAGCCTGTTTATCAACTTTAAAATGGAGAGTAGTATGTTTATGTATGACATATAACAAGTATAGCTTTTACTGTATACATGTATTTTGCTGAGATATTGATACACATTCCTTTCATTTATTTTTCACTGGTCATTCATTCATTTCTGTGCTTATATCCAGTTACGGTTCAAGCATGCTGTCCTGGGCTGTCTTTCCAGGACAGAGCATTAATGGTTAGTGAGAGAAAAGTTGGTGTAGTGGTCTTACACCTACCCACTGTGAACTCAGCATCTACCAGCCTTATGTCTGATGGCTTAACCACGACACTGCCGAGGCTGGTACCGGGCTGTGAACTCAGCATCTACCAGCCTTATGTCTGATGGCTTAACCACGACACTGCCGAGGCTGGTACCGGGCTGTGAACTCAGTATCTACCAGCCTTATGTCCAATGGCTTAACCACGACACCACCGAGGCTGGTACCGGGCTGTGAACTCAGTACCTACCAGCCTTATGTCTGATGGCTTAACCATTACACCACCAAGGCTGGTACCGGGCTGTGACCCCAGTACCTACCAGCCTTATGTCTGATGGCTTAACCACAACACCACCAAGGCTTGTTAAAGTAATTTTACTTCATTTCATTTCCACTTATTTTTGTGCTTATATCCAATTAAGTTTCAAGCATGCTGTCCTGGGCTATCTGGGATGTCTGTCCAGGACAGTGGGTTAGTTGTTTGTGATTAGTTAGAGAGAAGAGAGTGTAGTGGTCTTACAACTAACCACTGAGTCATTAAAACATGCTCTGTGTGGGAGCCGGTACCAGGCTGCAAATTCTGTACCTACCAGCCTTATGTCCGATGGCTTAACCACGACACTACCGAGGCTGTTAGTATTTTTATTTTATTTTTGCAGGGAGGACCTGAATGTAGACAGCGTCGGTCGTGGTTGGCTGAGCAGCAGGTACTGATACATGGTATAGTGAACCTGGTGAAACAAGTGGCTCGTGAAAGTGGAAACAGGTTAAAGAAAGTGAGCTTTTTTGTCTTATTCAATTTTTTTAAAGCACCTGTTAAGTAATATTTAGGGAGCCAAGGCTGACTTTTTTGTTCAGGGTGAATCCTTCTTCTCTACTGTTTAAACACCCTTTATTTGACGTTTATTATCTCAGAAGACATGAAATGGTGGTCTGCTCTGTGAAATCCATTGCAAATTTTATACAGAGCACATACATGTATTTCATGGGCACCCTAGAATTTTCTAAAACTTATTTGAGGAAAGTTGTATTACAAATGATGCACCATAACAAAATATAATGTGTCAGATCAAATTATTCATGAGTAAAATGTTTTCTGACTTAGTATACATGTAAGTAAAAAGAAAGATATATCTATTGTGTTTCCGGTGACGTTGGCAACGATGTCAACATTTACATTTAGCTCGAATGTTAAATTTACGTTTATGTCTATTTGTCAATAACTATTGGTCCTACTTGATTGAAATTTGGTTTATAACTGTGCCTATTTATGTTTATCACAATGCATGTTTAAAACATGATTTCAAAATTGTCATTTTTAATTAAAGTACCACTAATTAATACTTAGCTCAATATTAAGTTTTCAAATTTATATAGAGTTTTCGAATATATGTCCATTTGTGGCACGGTACATGTCCTGTATCAGTGAATCCTAATTTATAGTTACAAAATATATATATATATATAAAAGTGAATTATTTAAGTAAAGTTAACTAAACACAAACATGTTATAAAAGGTAGCAATGAATTCTTTTCACTCAATTAGACGACTTTCTGAATTACTTTTTTTTCTTCACTTTTAATACAAGCAGATGTTTTCATACATTGATGTTATGGATCTGTGATATAATTTCATCCTAAATAAGAACTTACGGAAATTAACAATATTGAATTGTCTTGGTACTGTTTACGTATTCCTTCTTTTTTTGTCAATGGAATGAAACATGTTTAAATTTTTTATTCTATTGATGGATTGATCACAGTGGTGTGTCCCTTTTTGTTACAGTTGTTTTAGACCCTGCAAAGAAATTCATGGGGTCAGTGCAGGGTCCAAATGGGACCTCAGTGAAACTAATGAATAATATCCCCTGAAGTCATATAATCCATGTACCCACAGTTTATTTTACCATACTATTACAGGTCAAATAATCAGTATGATTATGTCTTTTATAGGTTAATTATTATATTTCCCTGCCTTTAAAGTAGTCTGTATAGGCAATATCTACCAGTGTGACAGTATTGGTTTTAAATGTTAATTTTTAATCCTCACAATGTTATTGTTTTTCCAATGTAGATTGAAAGACTGCAGAGCTTGCTTTTAGACCCTGAAACGTTCAGGAAAAACTTTGCTGATTTTGAACAGCTGCCCTTACCTCTGGATCCGAGTATGATGGTGCGAGGCATTATTCCTGAAAAAGCCACTCTATTCAAGGTAATCGCTACATGGATCTTAGATCCCTTGCTACTAATGGAAAAATATAACAGGTTTCATCTGTAAGACTACTAGTATATGTCAAAATTACCAAATGTTTTTTAACTTTATTTCTCTGTGCATTGAGTCCCTATTTAATTTTTCGCAAATTTCTAAAAATGCACATTTAATCATCTGAAGGCATGTTTGAAAAAAACTTTAATTTTTAATTAAAAATGTTTCAATGTTTTAAAATATTTTAAGGTTTTAATAGATAGAACTAGATTAATTATCAATTTGACACAATAAATCATTTTAACTTTAAATTTTAATTTTTTTACCAAGACAGGCAATTTCTTTTTAGCTTAACTTGACCTTTAGCCTATAAATCCCAGATATCCCAAAATCTGAAAGAGAGGAAAGAACTTTTATGGCCCAGTTTCTAACCAGCTGATTGTGAGAAGACGTCTTCTACTATCTATGGTACAGTGCCCGCCTGATGAGCGATCGGTCTAGGATCGATCCACGTCAGCTGACCACTGGGGTTTTTTCTCGACATAACCATATGTCCGACGCCGATATAACTGTAATTTAATGTGTTGAGTGCCTCGTTAAATAAACCAAAAAATAATAATATAAAAATCTACTATCTATATGATAAAAGATCCCTTGCTGCTAATTGGTAAGAGTAGCATGTAAGGCTACTCTTACTTATTAGCACCAAGGATATTTTATACAAACTGTTCCGATGACCTTTGAAATATATGTCACATGTGGTATGGAATAAAGCCAATGGATGTGTCCACTAACGGTGATCGATCCTATGCCCCATTGTACTTCATGTGAACACTCTATTCCACTGAAACACATTATGTACACTATCAACAGATTAAGAACATAACTACTGAATGTCAATTTGTTTTAAATTATGACATCTTCAGAGAAAACCTACGTAAATGTTTCCGTAAGCAGCTGGGTATCTTTTAGATGTATTTTCTCAGACAGGACAGCACATACCATGTTCTGACACACAAAATGTTTAGACTTGGTTGAGATGTGGAAAATTCCCAAAGCACCACCAACATGTCCTGTACTGATTGTGTTAAATCCAGCCTCCATTCATGATGTTATATTGAACATGTAGATTCTACCCCAAAGTGTAACCATTTAAAACAAAGCAAATTTAATCTGTTTGCAGAGTGCCTTGATGCCAAGCCGACTGACGTTCCGCACAGTGGCGGGAGATGAGTACGTGACAATATTTAAACATGGAGACGACCTGCGCCAAGATCAGCTCATTCTTCAGATCATCACACTCATGGATAAGGTTACACATGTTTTGTTATTTTGTTTTACAAGCAGCTCATAGATGGATATGTTCTTCACATTACATATATTTTGAAATTTCTGACAGTATTTTAAGAATACATCAAAGATAAATACATTTGCGATGTTGCATATAATTTGTAATTTCTGCCAGTATTTTAAGAACATATCGAAGATAAATACATTTACAATGTTGCATATATTTTGTAATTTCTGCCAGTATTTTAGAAGCACCTCATAGATGAAAAACATCTACTGAATGGAAAGGTTTTCTGTATACAAATTATTAAGAGACACTTAACCTGGTTATTAGGCAAGGTTGAATATGTTTGGCTATTGCTGCTTAAACTACATGTGTTACTTAGAATGTTTTTATTAATTACTCATCCTGGTGTTTGTAATAAATCCAAATACATTTTATGTGAAACTTACGATTATCTATTTTAAACACAGTTTCTCCTTCCATATTTGCATAGATGTTGATTTTATTAAATTATATTTTCAAAGGCGTTTACCTTCTTGTCATTCTTTATCCATGGGAATATATTAGTACAAACATAGGTGCCACTTTGCCATTTTGTGAAGTATAAATTAAAAATTAATTTTGTCAGCTTTTCTCTTCTCTATTTCTTTTAATTTATTTCAGCTGTTGAGCAGAGAAAATCTTGATCTAAAACTTACCCCCTACAAAGTTTTAGCAACAAGTAGCAAGCATGGCAAGTCTTACTGTCTATTGGTTTTTAAAGTATAGCTGTCAACTCTGTGTTATATATTTTAAAAGTTGTTCTTAATTGTCAAGAATTTATGCAAAGATTAATAATTCAGTGAATAGTTAAAATAGAAATGTGTGTCACTGAAGTAATTGAATCTTAAGCTGACATACCGGCCTTGGTGGCGTCATGGTTAGGTCATCGGTATACAGTCTGGTAGTTACTGGGTTCGGATCCTAGTCGAGGCATGGGATTTTTAATCCAGATACTGACTCCAAACCCTGGATGAGTGCTCCGCAAGGCTCAATGGGTAGGTGTAAACTTGCAGTGATCCATAACTGGTTCAACAAAGGCCATGGTTTGTGCTATCCTGCCTGTGGGAATCGCAAATAAAAGATCCCTTGCTGCCAATCGGAAAGAGTAGCCCATGAAGTGGCAACAGTGGGTTTCCTCTTACAATCTGTGTGGTCCTTAAAAATATGTCTGACGCCATATAACCGTAAATAAAATGTGTTGAGTGCATCGTTAAATAAAACATTTCTTTCTTTCTTTCTTTCTTAAACTAACAACATATAATGAGATAAAATCTTTAAATATTTAAAGTATATTCATTGTCTCCTTTGCGTCTCAGATTAACAGATAGCTCATAGTAATAATCCCTTATTTGGCAGGCAGGACATAGCTCAGTGGTAAAGTGCTCAGTTGATGCATGATCGGTTTTGGGCTATTTCTCTTTCCACCCAGTGCACGACGATTGGTATATCAAAGGCTGTGGTATATGCCATCTTGTCTGGAAAATTGCATATAAAAGATCCCTTGCTGCATTTGGAAAAATGTAGCGGCTTTCGTCTGATGACTTTGTGTGAGATTAACCAAATGTTTGACATCCAATAGCTCTAGTGGTGTTGTTAAACAAAACAAACTTTAATATCTTATTTGTAAAGAACCTGCTAAATTTTCCAGATTTGTTTTCCCATTCCAGATTGTTTTATCTCTAACTCACTGTGTTGCAGGTTTTGTCCAGTTTATCGATTCCATCGGTGTGGCCGATGTACTCAATGAGTTTGGGAGTATTCAGAATTTCTTCAAGAAATATGCGCCGTGTGAGAATGGTCCGTACGGAATACAGCCTGAAGTGATGGACAACTACATCAAGAGTTGTGGTCAGTTGTGCTCAAATATTTTGTCAAATGGTGAATTGTCATTCAGTTTAGTTAGTAGCAACACCTTTCATTTGGAAAAACTGCCAGATGAAAATATTTAGATTAGGTTACATATTTTCTCCCATCTCTGTCTTGTGTAGCCTATGACTTCTTATTGCATTTAACATGGGGAATAGTATGTCCTTGATAATATTTGATGTCATATTAATGTGAGTTGGTTAGATTTAGATCAATATTTTGTTATTAAAACCTTCATTATAAAAGCCATCTTGTTAATCTGTAGTGTTACGAGCAACTCTCGACTCACTAAGATCAAAGCCTATAATAGCTCTGTACCCCTTTCTCTTTCTGGCTGACCACTGAAAAACTGCGCCAAATTTTTCTCAAACCAAAATGCGCACCTATTCTCTTTGGCAAATTCTATAGCACCACCACCACCACCTCCGATTGCTACCGACCTTGGTCGGGCTGCTGGTGCTCCTTTGCACCTGCCAGTGCAGGCAGTCCCCCCTCCCTGCCCCCATCTTTCTGTCCAGGACGGAGGAGCTGGCTCCAATGCCCATGACAGGTGTATGCTAAAACAGCTTGCTCTGAATGTACATGTAAAACCTTATGACAATGACTGTAGTGTTAAATTATATTTAACACATGAAACAAATGTGGCAAATGAATTATGATAGTGTAGTTTATTTATAATAAAATGGTCCAATAAAGAAGTTACTTTTTCAGCAATCTTTGTTTATTCGTGTAAAATAATGGTTTATTTATAGAATGGATGGGAGAAAAAGACTCCAACATATGTTGTCATGTGGGATAGAAAAAGGACACTCTCTGTGGTGAAAATTCTGACTCTTGGACTTGGCAAGCGTTGTCCCGGGTCAAAAAGTGTCTATCTCACATGACCACATATGATGAAGTCTAATAGTCTTTACAGAATTATGACATATCTGTAATTGACCATTTCTGTGTTTAAAAGACCCAACATTATTATGGGTTCACTGTGTATAGAATCTTATAGAATAATAACAACAAACCGGCCTCGGTGGCGTCGTGGTTATCCCATCAGTCTACAGGTACTGGGTTCGGATCTCAGTCGAGGCATGGGATTTTTAATCCAGATACTGACTTCAAACCCTGAGAGAGTGCTCCATAAGGCTCAATGGGTAGGTGTAAACCACTTGCACCGACCAGTGATCCATAACTGGTTCAACAAAGGCTATGGTTTGTGCTATCCTGCTTGTGATCGGAAAGAGTAGCCCATGAAGTGGCGACAACGGGTTTTCTCTAAAAATCTGTGTGGTTCTTAACCATATGTCTGACACCATATAATTGTAAATAAAATATGTTCAGTGCGTCGTTAAATAAATACAAAGAATCAACTATCTGAATTTTGTCATAAACTTGGAACATTTGGTATTATTAGTTCCCTACCGGTCCAATAGGTTTAATTTCCATTCTTCTGTCTGTCTGTCCGTCCGTCCATCCATCTGTCCCACATGGTTTTCTTGATGATTGTTTTTAAATATTGAGCTGAAATGTTTTGCATAGCTTTATAATGTACTGTTATTTTTATTTATTTTTATTTATTTTTTTAACGACGCACTCAACACATGTTAATTACGGTTATATCGGTGTCGGACATATGGTTATGTCGAGAAAAAAACCCAGTGGTCAGCTGACGGGGATCGATCCTAGACCGACCGCGCATCAGGCGGGCACTCTACCACTGGGCAATGTACTGTTATAAACTTAAAGGTAGAGTAAACTCCAACAAGAGCCTTATGTATTGGAAAGATACATACCCGGACCACCAACACATACTGACACTTTAACAAATGAAAAAGTGTAATTTTAAAATTAATAAAAAACCATGATTATTCCTGCTAACTGGGGGCAGCCATTTTGTTTCATTTTTGTGACGTCCGGTGGTGTAGTTTGGGGTGAAGTGACTTCAGCTCCGTCAAACTTCTCTGTTATGCACAATGTAAACAAACCCTCTAATTTATGACAAGGCGCTTCGCTTTCATCAACCTGACTTTTAAAACAACATAAATGACTTGATAGTATAATAAACTATTTAACTAAATATATTTCAATTGGCATCAATATAACGAAATGGAGTTATAGTATTTTTTTCTTTAAAATGCATTTTATTAGACCTGTTGGTAGGATACGCTCGAGCAAAAACGACCACTCACGATACCCAAGTGATGATTTTCTTTTCATTGTGACTACGTAATTGGTCAGTTTTGTGATTTTAGATGGGAAAGTCTACTTTATCAAAGGTTTTACAGAGTTACTTACAGTAATAAAGGGGGACGGCTGGTATAGTCCATTATACTTTGAAGTTATCACACAATACCCTGTGATCTTAATAAAAGAGACCCGTCTTTTTAAGTGTCTAGACAGTGTCTGAGAGCATCTAAATATATACCTGCCAATCAAGAACCACGCGTACAGGCCACGAAAAGAAATGACCAATTAACTAAGAAAACACTCCAATTATTATTTAAGTATGTGGGTTAATTTAAAATTTTAAACCATAATACAGTTATTTCAACACTTTGACAATGTTGGTTTATTTTTTATTAAATATAATATATACTAGTAATTGTTGCTAGCTTACTGGGATGATTATTATTGAATAATATTGGAATGCATCCGCAAAAATCAGGTATGTTTTGTTTCTTCAGTTCAAGACTAATTCCTGACATGACACGTTAGGTATTGCGTAACCACCAGAGGGCGTATTCACTGGGATGGTACAAAATGGCTGCACCCGTAATATATAATAGCCGTCACATTTAACCGTTTTATTAATGAACTATACGCTTATACTTGTTGATATTAAGCAATAATGTGCTATATATATCCTTGAATATGCATACCAGGCCAAATGCCTTGATTGTGTCCTCCTTTAAGAGATGTGAAAATATGTTTTCCTGACTTTTTCTTGGAAGACCTTGCGATATTCACCTGACATTTTGTGTATAGCTTTATAATATACTGTTACAGATTAAGTTTGACTTTCAAGGTAATTTACCCATTTTTAACAGAGTTATCGCCCTTGAACTTAATTGATGTGAAAATGTGTGTTTCCAGACTTCTTTTCAGAAGGTGTTGAGATATTGAGCAGACATTTTGTGTATACATGTAGCTGTATAATATACTGAACATTACATGTTAGGTTTGACATTCACTGAACTTATTGTCCGAACCAAAATGTTAACAAGTGCCAAAAATTGCTCTCCTACCTTTATTTTTTGTTAGATTGTACTCACAGTTTGTCCAGACAGAAACCTAGGAAAAAACATTGCAGTGACACAGATTCAACATACCAGATGATAACCATGTCACCAATATCGACTTTGCTGAGATCACATAGGGAAAAAAAACTTGTAATTTTGTGCTGGCTGCTATATTGACTTTTTATGGAATATTCTTCAAGAGGGGAAAAAGAATATGATTTAATCTAGCAACGTCGTAACATGTTATCATATAACAGCAAACGTGATGATGTCGTATTAATTTTTAAAATTATTTTTGTTTGTTTAAATATACCACTAAAGATCACCAATTTTATATTAATTATGTAACATACTTTGGAGGCTTCACCCGTCTAGAAGAATATTCCATAAAAATGCAAAATGGCAGCCGGCTAAAAATTGCATGTATTTTTCCTTATGCTATCTCAGAAAATGCTTGTTTCAACTGGTTATTATTTTGGTTACAGTGTTGTGAGATTGATATAATATAGTCTGTGATTAATGCTGTATGTTGTGTTATTTCAGCTGGTTACTGTGTGGTTACAGTGTTGTGAGATTGATATCATAATATATTCTGTGATTAATGCTGTATGTTGTGTTATTTCAGCTGGTTACTGTGTGGTTACAGTGTTGTGAGATTGATATCATAATCTAGTCTGTGATTAATGCTGTATGTTGTGTTATTTCAGCTGGTTACTGTGTGGTTACATATCTCCTTGGTGTTGGTGACAGACATCTTGATAACCTGCTTCTCACCAAGACAGGTAAAAATACTTTTAACTTTTCATCGTATGCCAATGTATCAGGTTTGAGTTTTGTTTAACACCACCACTAGAGCATATTAGTTTATTAGTCATTGGCTATTGGATGTCAAACATTTGGTAATTCTAATGCAGCAAGTGATCTTTTATATGCACTTTCCCACAGACAAGATGGCACATACTAAGGCCTTTGATATACATGTACCAGTCATGGTGCACTGGCTTGATCAAGAAATAGCACAATGTGTCCACCGACGGGGATCGACCCTAGACTGACTACACATCAGGCAAATGTTTTACCACTGGGTTATGTCCTGTTTCCATGATGTATTAGGATTCAAACAGTTAGTTGCGCTATACCAATTAATTTCTGGCTTGGTCGAAGTTCGAGGTGAACCGAACTTTTGATAGAGAAGTTAACACCACAAGTCCTGTGATTGGTTATAAATGTGAGTGTGTTGGTTGTAAAAAAAATTAGTTTCATCTGGGCTAAACATTTATGCAATTTTATTTGATGTAGTACCACTGTGTCAAGTAGCCTTGTGCTTGGAACATGTGTGGGGTACCTGTATAAAAAAAGTACTCAAATGTTGTGCGAAACTAGGGGTGTTGCAGAAACATTGGATTATACCGAAAATGAGCCATGAAAGGTACCATTTTCTGCAGTTAATACTTTGAGGTAGGGGTTGTAGTACTGATACTTATGGGTCATAGTTTGGTTGATATATTGCATATGGTGTTTTTAAACACAAATGTTAACTTGGTCACCTATGGGATTTGAATTGGTATAGTCCAACCAGTAAATATTATGTATTATGATCCACCCTTCATTCGCCTGACACACAACAGCCAATGTATTCCTTGTTGTGGGGTGTTGTTAACCATTAATTCTGTTGGTATTCGGAGTGGTATAGCTTGTAGCTTATAGCCTGTAGGACTGAATCTCCTTGGTAGACCTAAAGTTTTCTTCCCATCCCAACCTGTTCATGATGACTAGTGCATCAAAAACTGAGGTAAATGGAAAAAGTGCATAGAAAAATATACCTAACTGCAAATGGAAAAATGGTAGATTTCCTTTGAAGACCATGTGTCGGATTAATGAAACAAAGAATAATACCTATGTGTACGTTAGATACTATTTTTCTAACAAATTGTTTTAAAATGTATCTAATGAGTGAAAGTGAGTATAATACATTTTTAGACACGTAAGTATTATTCTACATGTATTTCTTACATACCCTCAAAACCAGGTTTTAAGCAAATTTTAACATCTCTTTCGACTAAAATGTATTTACAGCCATTGCACTTATTAAGTTAACTTATGTATCACAGACACATGATTGTCAGGTTAACTATACATCACAGTGTAATTGATTTCCATTGTGTAGTTTTTCATTGGATGTATGGCAATTGTGACCTAATCACCTAGGAGCAGCCAGTCATATGTCTTGAACTTATTAACACTTGTTGAATGCAGAGCAGTCCTTTCTACCACCCACCTAAACCCTATCCTTGATATTTGTGTTTGTTTTTGTTTCCAGGCAAACTCTTCCACATAGACTTCGGTTACATCCTTGGTCGTGATCCAAAACCTCTTCCGCCGCCTATGAAGCTTTGTAAAGAGATGGTAGAGGCGATGGGGGGCACGAGTGCTGAGCACTTCCACGACTTTAAAAAACACTGTTACACAGCATTCCTTACTCTCAGAAGGTATGTATTGTTTGACCGTAACCCTACAAACATGATTTGAATCCAAACACTCCCCAGACTTGCCAAGAGAGGGTCTTGTAAGTTGGATGACTTGTGCCCATTCCTGTTGTATTTTATATACAGTAAAATATGTTTCAATCAGAGATGCCAACCACAATGGGATTTTTACGATTTTAAGGATAGTTTTAAATGTTAGTATAGTTTTCTGTTAAAAATTACAATTTCATACAACTCAGATAATTTCTAATGCTGCCTAATATTATATTGCAACATAAATAAAACAAATGGTGTAATAAATAATTGAATTACTATCAGTCATAACGCATTTCTATTTTGATATTTAAAGGGACATACCCTAGTTTCAGTTCATGAAAATTAACATTAAGTTTAGTTTAATTTACAAACCTGTAACACATTTTGATAAAGTTATAATTGAGTGAAACATGAGTCTTTGACTTTGAAATGGTGAAATACTCTCTAAATATAATAAAACTCGACTACATAACTGTTACTTCTCAGAGGCACGTGCCTTTTTAAAAATATGAGAATTTCATTTTGTGATATTAAAAAACATCAGGATGACCAAAAACACTTCAAATGTACGGAAATGGATACTTTAAACAATAAAATTTAAGTAAAGTATGATTTCAGTTATCCAAAAACGCATCTAATAGTCAAAACTATGTCTTAGTGTTTAAAAACTAGGGTATGTCCCTTTAAATCTCTGTTATTTATAGCAATGATTTCTTTAACAGCAGAAGAGTACCTGGCTAAACATCTGTGTTTTATCATAAATTTTTAAATAAATACAGCTGGTTAGTGAAATGACATTTCTCCCATCCCTAGCTATGCAAGACAGGCTCATTCCATGATGTCGGCCCATACGGAATACATCAGTCTTGCATGGGCTATGATGGCATTGAATTTAGCATGTGGAGTATTAGGGCGTTGGTAATATATGATGTCATATTAATGCGTGTTGGTTAGTTTTAGAGCAATATTTTGTTATTAAAACTTTCATTATAAAAGTCATCTTGTCAATTTGCATTGTTAAATTGTTTTAATTTTACACATGAAAGAGATGCGGCAAATATGATAGTTTAGTTTATTTATGATTAAACGGTCTAATAAAGAAGTTACTTTATCAGCCATCGTTGTTTGTTTGTGTAAAATAATGCTTTATTTATCAAATGGATGGGAGAAAAAGACTTCATTGTGTGGTCATGTGGAATATAAAAAGTGCACCCTCGGTGGTGGAAATTTCAACCCTGGGACTTGGTGAGCCTTGTCTCGGGTTGAAATTTTCATCACCTCGGGTGTACTTTTTCTATCCCACATGACCGCATATGATAGAGGCTATTAGTGACTAAGACATTTATTAAATTTATTTTCTAAATTTTGCTCTAGATTTTGTCCTAAATGATTACAGGATTAATACTTTTTTTTTTCTTCAGATCATCAAATTTATTCCTTAATCTGTTTTCTCTGATGGTTGATGCCAACATTCCAGACATTGCTTTAGAGCCAGACAAAGCTGTGAAAAAGGTACGACTACTTTAAAACACATAATAAATTCTTAAAGGGACTAAGATGTTTTCAACTAATACAATTTTGTAACGACTAGAATTACACATTAAATACAGGTTCTTGTTTAGAATATCAATGTCTGTATATTCAGGGTGTTTCTCAACATCCTAATATTTGTAAGTAACCCAAAACTGGATTTGATATCTCAATAATTTTGTACGTACGAAAAAATATATGTTAGGAAATAAAATTAAGTTTGACCTGATACAAACACTAGGGTGATCAGATACATGTGTAATGTGCAGCCTCTAATATTTTATTTAGAAAAAGATATTTCATATCATTAAAAAGTCTCTGTTGGTCGATATCATTATAACAATCGCCAAAAATGTATAACAGTCCCTTTAAACAAGGCTTTGACATCCATCATGCCAGATTGTACTGGAGTTCATGTTTATCAGTTTGGTTACTGTGAGTTTAAGCACTGGCTAGGAAGATCAACAGATCAATGGCCATAATATGATAAAGACCATCATATGATAATATGCAACAGGAAGGAAATGCTTTATTTAAGAATACACTCAACACATTTTATTTATGGTTATATGACATCAGACATACGGTTAAGGATCACACAGACAGAGTTCGACAAATCCGCTAGCCCGACGCCCGTGGCTAGTGGTTTTTAAGTTTGGGCTAGTGAGAAACGCAAAACCACTAGGCCTATGGGCTACTGGTTTCCACCCCTCCTATCGCTCGATCGTGTGGGGTTTTTCTTTTTCTCTCGGCTGACATTTCAATTAATAAATTTGATTGTGACGTTTGTCATCGAATAATATTAACATCGAAATCAGTATATAATAATAATCTACTTGAACTAGGTCTGCAAACTGCTGTAACATGCATGCATTGTTTACTTTTCCCTTTCAAATTTCTGGCACAGGAAATAAGTGTAATGACATGCGTGTTTTGATTGGTTGGATACGCCACGTGGTAGTTAATCTCGCACAAATATTTTAGGCTAAAACTTGGAAATCACCAATAGCGATGACAGGTTAATATTATCTCAATCAAGTGAAGAAAAAAACCCCAGTCATGCTTTGAATTTCAGTGTTTGTTTTATTTACCTATTGTTTTCTAAGTTAACACTTCGCTGACATGTGGTTATTGGCAATCAGGAAAACAATGTACTTTAATGGTAACCGCACTCTGCTTGGCCTATTACGTGTAGCGGTCTGGATAACGCGTCACAGCTGCCGATACAAGACAGTACTTTTTTGTTCATCAGTTAACAACGGATTAGATGTCACCATTATATTCTTTTGATATTGGCCCGGGATGATGCCCTGTATTTGAGTAATTGACATCATCGTTCCTGGCGACAGAAACAGTAGGGCCCTAAATGTATAACCCACTACCGAATACACTGAACCATCTATTACTGTGTGTCACACTGTCGTATCCTCATTTAAATTTAATTATTTTGATAATTATGGGATTAAATATAAACCATGAGTTTGCTCAATAATTTTTCACTGGGGTGAGGGCAAAAGCAAAAATGGAACAGTGATGATGGGTGACACTTGACAAAAAACCAAACGTACAAAACAACAAAAAACTGAAATTTACAACATGATTTAATTATACAATTAATTGTTTGTTTTATTTTACTGTTATACAAAAAGTATATAAAAATCCAGTTATAACTGATCAGGAATTTGGGCTAGTGCTTTATCTTGGTGGGCTAGTGGTTTTCAAAATACACAGATATTGAGGAAGGAAACCCGCTGTTGCCACTTCATGGGCTACTCTGTTAGCAGCAAGGGATCTTTTATATGTACCATTCCATAGACAGAATAGCACATACCACAGCCTTTGATGTACCAGTCGTGGTGCACTGGCTGGAGCGAGAAACCACTAACCATTTGACTACAGCTAACAGCGAGTATGTTTGTGTTCAGGTTCAGGAGAGGTTTGTCCTGCACTATACGGATGAGGAGGCGGTACACTACATGCAGAGTTTGATTGACATCAGCATCCAGGCCATGATGGCGGCCATTGTGGAGCAGCTGCACAAGGTGGCAATGGTAGGTAGTCTCACTGTCACTCGTTTTGTCTGGTGGACAGCAGTCAGTTTCACTCGGGGCCTGTTCCAAAATTAACAATGGTGGATGTGGAAAATGTCATAATTGTTATTTTATCAATGGTAGGTCGTCTCACCATCACTCGTTTTGTCTGGTGGACAGCAGTCAGTTTCACTCAGGGCCTGTTCCAAAATTAACAATGGTGGATGTAGAAAGTGTCATAATTGTTATTTTATAAATGGTAGGTCGTCTCACCGTTGTTTTGTCTGGTGGACAGCAGTCAGTTTCACTCAGGGCCTGTTCCAAAATTAACAATGGTGAAGTTGGGAGGCAGTGTAATTGTTATTTTATATTAATGGTAGGTATGCCAGATTTGTTTTTCATGCATATAATATATATAGTTTAACTACAGTTTTATTTTATGGCTGATGGGTATATAAGAAAGGTGCCTAGTGCCTCTCCCATTAGCTCCAACATTACTTCAAAACTGTTCCTAATTACGAGTCAAAATTACCTCACGAAACTGAGCAAACTATTTCAGTTTTGGACATTTTCAAAATTCAGTAGCATCACAAACACCCCTGCCCACAACTAACCCTGGTCATGCTGGTTGTGCTCTCCTGCACATACACATGCACACATACATACACATGCATGTGCGCATGCATGCACACACACAAAAATGCACATAAACACACATACATGCACATACATACATGCATGCACTCTTGCATGTTTGCACACACACGCATGCATGCATGCACACTGCACACCCATATATGCATGCATTCATGCATGCAAACATGCACACACACACACACACACATGAACGATACTGCTTTTGTGTCCTGGATGGAGTCTGTGTAAGTTGACACCTGTGCCCATGACAGGCGTGTGCTACAACAGCTTGCTCTGAATTTGCACGTTAAAACCTATAACCTGACCAGAATGCCTCTCCAATGTACCTTAATCAGTTTTGGAACTGCCCTCATTTGTAGTACTAAGGGAGTGGGGATAGCAGGAAAATATGCAAAATGCCTTTTGGGTTTAGACTTGCCCATTTTATCTAACTGGAGAAGACCCTATATTACTGTGCCTGGCATTTTTTTTTCACTCTGCCTCCAGTTATTTTAGATTGGATTTGGCCCTGGTTATGTAGTGCAGATAAACTGGCCAACTTGCCTTTACCACTTAATAAAGTGGTTCCAGGCAATGGTAAGTTGGCTAGTTTCACTACAACACTTATGATTTATTCAGACTAACATTGCATGATGTATTAGAATAGATATCCAACTCATTAGCAAAAATCCATATCAGCTATGCAACACACATTTTAGACATTCTTTTGCATCATTCATTTTTAAAGTAGCAGATGTTTTGTTCATATTGCTAAACGTTTTGAAAAGGGAAATACTAGCTCAAATAATGCAAAAATGCTGTTCTTTGTATAGTAACCAATGTCTTTGATTTTATTTGATTTTCAGTACTGGAGAAAATGATTTGTGGGACTCGAAAACTCTTCACTCCTCGGACTGTGATAAGCATCAACACATTTGAAATAGTGTTCTGCAATACAAGAATTAATTTTTCAAATAGACACTGAGAAGATCAACAGATCTTTTGCTAGTCAACACACAATGGATTGAGAGTATCACCAGGTGTTTGGTGAATGGAAACACATCAGATTAGGAATATCAGGAGATGTTTTCTTAGTCAAAATATCTCTGGCTAAGAATATCAACAAATGACCGTCAGTACGTACTGGGCTAAGAATATCAACAGATGTTTTCTCCGTCAAAATATCTCTGGACTAACCATATCAACAGATGACCGTTAACACATACTGGACTAAGAATTTCAGCAGATTCTTCTTAATCCACATATACTGGACTGAGAGTATCAGCAGATGTTTTATTTGTTGAAATATGTGTTAGGTGATTGACAGATGTTTTATTTGTTGAAATTTGTGTTTGTTTAAAGATCGGATCTCATTTGACCTAGAGAATGAGAGAGGAAACTCACTACTACCACATAGGCTAATCCTGCTGAATAGAATTGAGAGATCTTTTATGTACACTTCCCATAAACAAGACTACAGATACAACAAAAGGTAGCAAGTTTCCTGTGATGAGTACGAGTCAGAATTACCAAATGTTTGTCAATGTGCTCTAGTGGTGTTGTTAAACAAAACAAACTTTATCTTTAGTGAGTGAGTGAGTGGGTGAGTGAGTGAGTGAGTGAGTCAGTGAGTAAATGAGTGAGTGGGCATCTATGCTTGATTGTTGTATTTATTTTCTGTCATGATAATCTTGTTTGTAAATTTATATGGAAAGTGTATGGGAGAGGCCATAATGTAGGCTTTTGCTTACTGGCCAATCTTAACCAGTGTTGCTGACAATAAAACATTTTTCAAATCACAATTAGCACATTGGTTCTTTTGTAGACGGTTTGTTTTTGTTTTCTTTGTAAAGTGATCAGATTTGTGTTGTTTACTATAGCATTAAAATACTAAACAATTATAATTTTATAATTTATATTATACTCCATGACAGGTATTCACATAGCCCTTGACACATCCCATGTTCAGTTTGAAACAACTGGTCTAATTATAAATACATGCTTTATCAATATCAGAATATTTTCCCAAGATATGAAAGACTGTTAATTTTCAGTAAAGAGTTAGACATTATAATAGTCATGTTTTCGGTTATATATGGTATATACATATATGCTACTAAAGTGACTTGTAATTTGTAGTGTACTTACCAGACTCTTCAAGTAATGAATTAACGAGTACAAGCACCAAAGTTACTATATAATAAACTGGCACCACTATTCCAAGAACTAATTTTAATAACATTTTATTTGTCCCATCATAATCAAACTGCATACCAGTCTTTGATGCACCATTGAATACTGAAAACTAGAAAACTCCAAATGGGTATCTATCAAATTGAAATAATGTTATGTAAACAATTATATATTTGTTATTATTATTTTTAGTCACTGTTGGTCCATCATGAGGAATTTTCATATACCACCCCCCCCCACCCCCCACCACTCATTAAAAATCCTGAGTATGGGCCTGGCACTGTCTATCCACCAAGGGAGATGGATCCTTTGACCAATTCTGCTACTTGAAATTCAGATTTCGACATATAGCCGCTTTCCGCAAATAGCAATGAACCCTTATCAATAACTCGGGTCCAAGTTGTCTCGAACAGTTCGGCCCCGTGGGCCGAGTTGTCCGAGACAACTCGGCCACGGGTCCGAGTTGTATGGGCCGAGTTGTCCACGGGTCCGAGTTGTCTGGTCCCCTTGGTGAGTCTACAGGCTGGTAGGTACTGGGTTCGGATGGCAGTCGAGGCATGGGATTTTTCATTCAGATACAGACTTCAAACCCTGAGTGAGTGCTCCGCAAGGCTCAGTGGGTAGGTGTAAACCACTTGTACCGACCAATGATCCATAATTGGTTCAACAAAGGCCATGGTTTGTGCTATCCTGCCTGTGGGAAGCAAATAAAAGATCCCTTGCTGTTAATCGACATAAGAGTAGTCCATGAAGTGGAGACAGCAGGTTTCCTCTCAAAATCTGTGTGGTCCTTAATGATATATCTGACACCACATAACCGTAAAGAAAATGTGTTAAGTGCGTAGTTAAATAAAAACATTTCTTTCTTGACCAAATTAAGCAAGAACTCAACCACCTGGCTACTACTGGTAGCAGTATACAGTTAGCTCCCTTGTGTACCTAGTGCAAACAGCTCACTTGTTGGTTTTGTAAAGATACATTCTTGAAAGCTAACTATTTGTAATAGGAAGTAAATTAGTGATGACCAAATAGTTATTTTTAAAAACCACAATTGGGTTTTTCACCATCAGTGCAAATGTTTTATCTATAATGAGAAATTGGTTTTGCTTTTGACAAAAATGGGCCAGGATCAATTTGTGTAATTTTCAAACAAGCTGATTTTGTGAAAAGTTTAATATCTAAACCTTTATTCAAATGAGTGTTTTTGTAAGGTTTGATGAGCAAAGTTTCTATAAATATGTGTGTGATATTGGTCAACTCCTGATTGGGTGTATTTTGTATGGGTGTGAACAGATTAGTTACATTGTTAAAAATACACCCTAATCATACAGTTTTGGCACATTATGATGAAAGTAACACAAACATTCAATTAAACATATTTAAAATGAGTTCTCTTTATAATAAATGTATTACCCTTTCTGTAATTTCTTTGAGACTAAATACAGAAAGAAGAATTTCCAGATAAATATTTATAATGTTTTTACAGGTGACAGTGCCAATATAAAGTCCTATCTTTCATTATTTTAAAGCGGCACTGTCTGGAATATTTTTATTATTTAAGCATATAGAACAGAAACTCCCATTACATTTGGTGCATATATAGCGCCGCATTCGTCTTTGGTTTCACTACGCTGGCTTATCCAGGTCAAACACATAGTCATTATTTTGAAAGTGGAACACTTTTGTCGGGCTCGTGCCGCTTTCGGTTTTCATTGGCTTATCACAAGTGTGGAACTCTCCAACAAGAGATCACGTGAGATTTCGCAATTTTTGAACAAATTTAACTGTCTTGATTGAGGGGTCATCTCATAACTCCAAAACAGATTTATATCCATAGTGGTCGGTGGGTGGGGGATTTGCTTTGAAATTTTGACAGTGGCCAGCTGTTGGCATACGCGTTACTACCCGGTAATTATGTAACGCTTTTGGGGTAGAGGAAGAGGGTACTGTCTTCGATATACGTAACATTTTTCAAGACTATATGTTAT
>JAECMU010200715.1:0-10916 GCA_016106625.1 Dracogyra subfuscus
GGTATTATATCACAGTCTTAACACGCACCCGCGACTCCGGTATTATATCACAGTCTTAATATACAGGCCAGCTTAGTTGTCATGATAACACAATATTCATCTCTGTTATTATACATATCACAATGATGGCAATATAGCCCAAATTCGTTATTATATCACAATATCACAAACTATTTGATTGTAAATATTGTGATTTTGGAATACTAATATTAACAAACATCTTTAAAATAATGCAAAGTGGACTATACTGTTCTAACATCTTTAGATAATACAATATACATTTTCAAAAGTAAAATGTTTTTAAATGGTCGCGTATTTGATATAAACAGGATGTCATGAAATATACTACACATTTTGCAATTACCAATATCGTTCAACTTTCAATACTAATATTTCATTTTCAAGAAATAACAATGACAAAATGTTCAAACGAAATCCTCTCTCGGTTCCGTGGCATGTACAATCGTTGTGATATGAAATATTTATTTTGTAAACAACAATGTTTGAAAACAAATAATTATAAAACATTAAAATATCCTTTTTACAGAGATATTGAAGTGTAAATTATTTACCAGTCAAGCTGTACATGTATTTACAATGCATTTGCATACGAGCACCTATGTATGGTAATTACATATAATGAAAATTAAACATCTGTATAATAAAATAAACGTGCACAATAAAAATTAAACAAATCACATCCTGTACAAAAGAATAGCTCTGTACAAGGCACATTATGATGAATACAAGTGTCATACACTTTTCACAATATTTATAGCTACGTTCATAGAAGAGAGTCATGGTTATCCAGTTAGAACCAAGTGATTATCTCTATCAGCAAGACACACATGCCTGAAAGCCATAATACATTAACAGGCTTTAACAGAAGGCATTCAGTTCGTGTCTTTGCTGTGTTCTTCATCTGGGACAACTGGTAAATAAAGAGGTTCCACTGCGTCCAAGTAATCACAGATACGATGAACAAATGGATCATCTGTTTTCTCTGTACTGACAGTCCTGAAATGTTAAGAAATGTAAAATATATTAGAATAAATTCGTTATTTTGCAAAAAGTAAAAATAAATGAAACCTTAAAAAATAAAATTAAAGTTTTAACCCAATATCCACGTGTCTGAACGATGTTCGCCTTGCACACATTCACGAGAATCCTGGAAAGTGTTTAAAATGTGTTTGCCTTTTTGTTTTCTTACGAGAGTAAATATAGAAACAATATTAAAATTATTAAATCAAATACTATGAATTAAATAGTAAATATTAAAACAATGCCATTTTACTAAAACAACATTCAATGTCGTTTGTTAAATCGAAGACAATGAAACTGAAATCAATATCCAAATTCGTCTATAAATGTTATTAAAACTCCAGATTTTAATGGGATTAGTAGAATAAAACTGCATATTTTAATGTGATTAACGTAATTCAAACAATATTTCCAATTTTAAAAAATCTTTGTAAATATTAACTAAGCTATGGCCAGAGTTACCATTCTCTCGCTGTTCGCAGCATCCAGTTTCTTGGTTCGTCCAAGGAAAACGTTGTCAAAGCTTCCACTGTGGTTTGGAAGGCTTTATCATCCGACGGATGTTTATCTCGGCTCGTGGCAAATAACTGAATAGTAATAAACATGTATATAATCTGTAATTAATTATACAGTAAACTGCAATGTAACAAGGTACGTAGAATACCCCCAATACCATAAAAATAGTTTTTCGTGTATAACTTTTAAAATATTTATTTTTTTACTGAAAATGTGTACATCCACAGTTTAATGTCTATCTTGATAAGATAAGATAATTACCAGTTATTATTCCAGTGTCAACTCACAGGAAAAATACAATACAATACAACAAAATCGACCTTGTGCTCTAAGGGTGTACCTAAATATTAAGTAGGGTAGTTATGTTGCGTGTTAAATAAACCTGTGTCATGACAAATGATTCTATTTTGTCTGTGAACAATATTAAATTGACAGGAGTAAAGCTGAACATAACCGAAACACTGTATTTTATCTTCACTTTTATGTCCCAAGTCAGGCCTCTAGTAGAATATGGGCAATTTAATACAGCTCTGGTTAGGTCAGTCTTCACTCCATATTATTGTAAACTGAAATGATGAAATACCCATTTCATGTGTCCATACCTTGATCATTTTGCTCTCAGGTGTTCTTGTTAATGGGTCGATTCTAATGAGGTCTAATTCTGGCTTTGAGACGTCGAGTTGGCCGGCCAGATCCAAAACAGCCCCAGTCTTCTGTACGAGGCTGGTGATAAATTCGTCAGACATGGGCTTCAGAAGAGCTAGGAATAACAATAGTTAAATACTTATATCGTCAACTGAAAAGCTAAAATGCGAATTATACATAGTTAAATAGTTAACAGACGTCAGCGGAAGCGGGGATGCGGAATTGGAAAATAAAATTAATATAGTTGACCCCTCTTATTCCGTGTGATATTCCAACACAATACAAGTCTAGGGTTAGGCTTAGGCTAAACCACTACATAGTTGAGGTTGGTTTACAATAATTACAACATGTTAACTAAACGTTTATTTGATGTCAGAAGAATATGCTTCAACAGCATCAGGGAAATGAAATACAGTTTATTAATATAATCAAAAAGTAGGTTTTTTTTTTTTTTGGTTTGTGGAACAAGTAAAAACATTGTTTTATTGATTGTAATATACAAATTGCATAAAATATATTAAGTTATTTGAATTTCATTTTAAAACTAAACGATAGATAAAGAAAATTCTCAAACTGAAATACTGCATTATTCAAAATGTAAGCGCACAATGTATGTGTTTCCAATGCTAAACTTTTCAACATCAACATTTTATTAAATGTTAATGAATTACTATTAAACATTACCATATGTGAGACAAATGTTGTTGACGAGGACTGCTTAATGATAAAATAGCACTAGGTTCAAGTAGGTTGTTTTAAGGTGTGTTGGTTGTATTTTTAAAATGATTATTTTAGGGTAGGATCAGGAAAAGGGATGTAATACTCAAGAGCTATTACTATTCTAATGCTATCACCTATTTTCCAGCCTTAGATATGCATATCTTGCTAAAAATTACTATGAGCCTTATTCCCCAAAATAATAATGATAAACCCTATTGGGTCATGGACTGTGTGTAGTTAATATAAACATTTGTGTCAGTATTTAATAGGCCGTAAGAGTTCAGACATGGGACATTTCTTATCATTTAATATCGTGTTTTTTGTAATTGTCTCAAAATACCTCTTGTATTTACTAAAACAAAATTATTTAAAACGACAGTCGATAAAATTCCACTTAAATTATAGTAGTTATATAAGGCACCAGCACACGCACGTTTGCCACAAAAATCTAGTTGCAATGTTTTATTATTAATTGTTTGTCTTTTCATCACAAACTTCGATTTCCCCCAATGAATTACTTTATTTCCATGTACCCTTGTCACGCAATAGCAGACGTGTATTTTTTTTACTGGAGTCTCATTAAACATTCATTCATGTATTCCTTTGGTTATAGTAAGCTGTAGTATGCACATGTGTACTGAGACATAAATCGTCCAGATGATCTCGTCATTGCTTCCTTAGATGTACTAGTCCGATGTTTAAGTTTTCGCCACTGTGTTGTCTGTTGGAATTGCTATTTTCAGCTCAATAAAGTTCCAAGATTCCAAACTGAAATATGTTGAGAGTCGTAAAAAGGATTTCCCACCATCGTGGTTCAATTAGTACAGTATTTTTATTTATTTATTTTTGTTTAACGACGCACTCAACACATTATAATTACGGTTATATCGGCGTCGGACATATGGTTATGTCGAGAAAACCCCCGGTGGTTAGCTGACGGAGATCGATCCTAGACCGACCGCGCATCAGGCGGGCACTGTACCACTGGGCTATGCTGCCCGCTGTGTAGTACAGTAGAGAGTTTTGGTATCCCAAATGAATGTAATTTCCATTTGTAATCCACGTTTAGGGAACTAAGATCATATAAATCCGTAACAATGCACTTTAAGTAATTACACAAGAAATTATTTTTCTTTCATTCTGATTTGTCCGTGTGTAAAGTCTATGTTTCGTTCACACATAGGTAAACGTAAAGAGAAAATAAAATAATACATAATCCTCGCTCTGTTTCAGAAAAATACTTCATGCGTTAAGGCGACGTCATACGGTACGATTCCCTCTTACGAGAACAGTCAAAAGAAAAGTTTATTTGTATTGTGTAACAACACCACTATATTAATATAACTGACTAATTAATCAACGGCTATTGAATGTCAAACATTTGTTAATTCTGACTTGTTATCATAGGAAAGATGCTATAGTTTTCCATTAGCAGCAAGGGATCGTTTTCCATAAACAGTAAGGTACATACCACGGCCTTTGAACAGCTTTGGAACGAAAGAAAACCCATTCAGTTGAACTAATCCACAAAGGCGGTTTGGTCTTGCGACGCAAGCTCCTCAAGCGAGAGTTAACCGACTGAGCTGAATCCTACCCCTCAAAAGAAATGCTGATAACAATCAGAGAAACTGTAAGTTTTGTCTTCTCATTCGGCTACTATCGTACGAGACACTCTATAGCTACTAATGAATAGAAGTTCAACGTGCCCTACTAATATACTGATGTCCTGTTCTGTTAACACCATGTTCAGGACAGGGGCGATTACTCCAGAGGACAGTACAGTAAAATGTTGGTACCTTCATGTGTAGTGGTTGTCCCCGATAGAGCTGCTTTCAGCCACGTCACGAAATTGTCACGCCTTTCCTTCTTCTCACCAAGCCTAACATACACACAAAGTATTAGTGTGACAAACAAAAATAAATGTTTGTATATATTTTATTTTATTCAATAAATTTGTTTTTGATTTTTTAAGTATTTATACAAAGTGATATGACACATTTGTATGAGATTGCACTTTAAGAAAGAAACATAAAACAGAACAAAAAATATATATTACGAATGTGGTCCACAGAAATTTGTTTTAATATTTTTATAGTATTTTTAATGCAACATTTGGTATCTGTCTTGAAAAATACAGCCTTTACCTTGACAAAAATCCCAATTTCCTCGCATGTGATGGGTGCAGCATCTACTATCCCATTTCGTACGCTTGTGATTTTACATACTGCTATATCTAATTTATTGCTAGGAAAAGATGAAGAGTTTGTAAATTCGATAAATTTAATAGTCGCATAGTATCTCAAACACACATAGTGAATCTGTGTATTGGATATTTGTATTTAATCATTGCATGTATTTTCTGTATGTTCCACGCATTTGATATTTACCATCCTTCCAGTGTCTGAATGACTTTACGCACTAAATCTTTTCTTCCTCCTTTCTGGAGAGCTATAAGAAGTTCCGGAACTCCGTGGTCACGTCTGCGAAGTCTGCTGTCTCTCCAGGATCTCAACAACTGCATGGAAGAAATTATCAAATATAGTCACAGCTTTTTTACATGGAAAATTAACAATAACAATAACGTTTGACATCAATAAGTGCATAGAAAAACATGAAAGATACACATACTTTTATTCATGGAAAAACAAACAATACGAAATAAGCTATAATCTAAACAATTACATAGATAAAATTATGGGACATTAACATAAGATTGTATACATGAAAAACACATCAAGAATACAAAAGCTATAACCTCAACAGCTGCATTGAAACATTTATGTAAAGCGCTACACATAAATATCAAAATCATCTTTAATATAAGTATATCGATACATTAGCAACGTAAACTGACAGATTAGAAAAAGACTCATTAATAATAAATGAACCTGGAGTGTAATGTACAGGGATAGAAATGTAATGTAGTATGTTAACATCATTGTGAACTAACCCTGTATCTTTGCTCCTCCGCCGTCTCTTCTGGGTTGTCTTGCTGCATCTTCAGAGATCTGTCTGAAAATCCCAGGAGCATTGCCACTCTCCGCCATCCCGAGTCCAAGTCACGTGCCAGATCCTTCAACAGGGACTCGTCTGTGAAACCTTTAGAAAGTAAGACAAAAGAAGATAAACACACATTCAGCTATATATCCAACATACATACATCACCTTCTTCCATATAACCATATTCAGTTCTTGTAGCTGTACAGCAATGACAGAAAATGTGTGCTTTTATAACTCAGTAAAAGTGTTAATAATTCTAATTGTATAAACTGGATAGAGGCAGTGCATGCTTCCATAATTCAGTACAAAATCTCAGTACTTGTAACGTCAATGTAAATTTCAGACATGAAGTGTTTCTGTCGACCAGCATAAGCCTAGTATGACTAACTGTATTAATAAGACAAAACTGTTGGATTAATGCTATCAGATAGAAAAAAAAACTCCATATGATTGTTTTGATCTTATAACATCAAACTCTTTTAATAAGACATACATATATGCTTTTCTACAATGTCCTCAGTAAGACTTACATAAGCCTTGGAAGTGGGTTTAAGCTACGATATCCTACTTGTAAGGTTTTGACCATATAATATGCTTATTATTACGTTCTTACCATATATAACATGTTACCTTTAAACGATTTTCCCCGAAATATTTCTAATATTATCTATATTAAGTTTGGCGTCAAACAAAAAAGTGTAAAAATTATTTTACTCCTTTCAAATATTAAATTTTTGTCTGCATCTAATCAGAAACGTATTTACTAGTATACTGACTGACAAAAAGCTGACATTCTATTTACCTTCAAATGCTTTTTCCTCTTCAGTAATACTTTCAGTATTATTGGTATTTCCACACTGTCCATCAAAAGGAAAATAGTGTAGAAGTATTTTAGCCAAAGAATCGTAGTCTGGTTGCGATTCAAACTTCTCTTCCAGACTGTCCTGCTTCTCAGCAATATCCACCCACCCCACATTGTCCTTCAGCTGATCATGAAGAGAGATGGGCAGCTTCAGAACATTTTGTCTTTTAGGGTGATACTGTAATGTTGTAAGTACTGGGTTTAGCTTCTTGGCGTTACCACCGATGTCCAGTTTGAACTCTTGTTTTGGAAAGGTGACAAAGTCACTTGTGAAGCTTGGATTCTGGTCTTTGTATCCTTCGTTCTTCCAGTACTTGAGTCGCTGGCCCAGATGGTTGTTTCTCGTGCATTCAATGACTGCTTCACACACAGAATCTGGCAGAGGTTTCAACATGGCCACAAAAACAACACTGCATTCTCGACGTTGAGCTTTCTCTAGCAGTTTTGCATTTAGTCTGATAATTTCAGTTTCCTTTTGTCTTTCTACCTTTGTCTTTTCGGTCTCCGACATAGTGATGTCTTCAAAAGAGTCTCTATATTCTAGAAGGTTACATCTACATAAAACAAGTCAAGTTTAATAATAAAAAAGCAATTTAAAATATTTATGATGATTTGCAACACGTCCTTTTTAATGATAAACTGCATTCATTGACTGAACTAGATCAACGAATGCGACATTCGTGTTTATATTTGCTTTTAAAAAACAAATAAAAACATTTTAACTAGGTAATTTGTGATTTGAAAAGGGGCTGGGGCGAGTGGCACCATCGTTCCGACTGACTTACATTACACTCAACTCATCGTTCTGCCTGTTGGTTGATATGAATAATATTATTCGTTGACCTTTCACCTAACAAAACACACTGAAACAGGTCTGGCAGCAGACTGGTATTTTTGAAACGACTGTTTACAAAGTAAAGGTCTCCTGGGCATGGCGAATTCGTTGAATGGAACATATTTTATCGTTCAAAACAAAAATGGATTAGGCACAAGTTTAAAGTTTGTTTTGTTTAAACATACCACTACAGCGCATTGATTTATTAATCATCGGCTATTGGATGCCACACATTTGTTAATTTAGACATACAGATGTAGACAGGAAACACACTACATTTTTACACTAGTAGCAAGGAATCTTTTATATGCAGACAGGATATCACATACTACGGCCTTGGTAATTCCAGTTGTGGTGCACTGGCTGGAACGAGCAATAGCTCCTGGGATTCACCGACTGGGATCAACACTAAACTGACTGCGCAACAAGCGGATACCTTATCACTGGGCTACGTCCCACCCCGAGGAACAAGTACCTTGACTATACCTTTTCCATTGCTGGTAACTCATACACTGAGGCACACGTTGTATAATTTACTAGACCTTTTCCATTGCTGTAACTTATACTCTGAGGCACAAGTTGTATAATTTACTAGACCTTTTCCATTGCTGTAACTCATACTCTGAGGCACACGTTGTATAATTTACTAGACCTTTTCCATTGCTGTAACTCATACTCTGAGGCACAAGTTGTATAATTTACTAGACCTTTTCCATGGCTCTTAACTCATACACTGAGGCACAAGTTGTATAATTTACTAGACCTTTTCCATTGCTGTTAACTCATACAATGAGGCGGCACACGTTGTGTAATTGACTAGACCTTTTCCACTGCTGTTAACTCATACACTGAAGGAAGACTCAATTTAACGTATCGCTGCATTTCAGTCAGACAGAGGGAATAACGGGCGTAGCAGCTGGCAGTTATATAGCAGCAATTACGACCTTGTCAAAAACGTCCTTTGACTTTGACTTATACAGAGCTATATCATAAATGTTTTCCAATCAGATCAAAGTTAATGGATAAGATAGTCTTTAAATGTCCACATGAAGATTAAGAACATTAATATTAATAAAACAACAGCTACATTAATTATATATTAAAATATTTTTGTATTTATATATAGCATTAATAACCAATGCCGCCGAATATAAAACCACGCCACTGTCAAGTGATGTAATCAGACAGTAGGCTTTGGAATTCATCCTTGTATGCAGTAGTTAGCACGATGTGTTTAAGGCAACTCACTAAACATGAGGCAAAAAGATCCTTATCCAGTATAAGATAGCTTCAAAGATGGCGTCTGGCAGTGCAGACAAAATGAGGAGAAACAATCAGAGTTATCGAAAACTGATCAAAGTGTCTTGCATATTATGTTATAAATTGTATCAATAATATTAATGTTATACTAAAACACGAATATAAAACTGACTCTGAAAAATGCTGCACGTTCACGTTGACCAGTCCATTATGAACTGCGGGGTTCTTCTCTAGAATTTCCCAGAGGTCTTCTTCGACCTGCCAATCGTCGTCCTCGTGCCGCATCATCACGTAGAGGTCGCCGTCTCCAAAGTAGTCGTGTGGAAGTGGAATCGTCATGATGACCTCTTTTTGTGGCTGCTCTCCTTCTGCGTGGCTTATGTTGAAGAAATGTGACAGAGACAGAACTTTGTCAAACTCCTCCTCGTCGATTGCGGGTTTTGGTATTATCTGAAAAACGTTTGAGAAATATTTAGTAAATTAAACATTTTAGGGCAATAAAGGAAAATCGAGATATGTGTTCAGGAACACACATTTTAAAATATGGTAATTAGTGTTTAACAACATGAAATCATAGGTACTTGATGACAGGATAATAAACCATTTCCCAATGACACTAGTACATGATACGGTGGTTACTGCAATGAGTTTTTGAAAGTCCAACTGAATGTGTATCGGGCATTGAAAGCCCAATGTCCGATAAACATTTAGTACTATTTTTGTTTTGTTTTATTTTGTTTTAACAGCACCCTATCCTAAGCATTTTGATTCGAGTTTTATTCCCGGCCAGGACGAAGTGAGGATTTTGCCCCACCCATAATGCAAATTTTAAAACATGAAATTACATGAGAAAAATGTAAAAAATAAGTTTACAAATACTTTTACAGCTTAATTTGTATTGTATGCTTCTTGAAAAATACCTTATGACGTTGATATAATCAGGTATTAAAAATACTTCATCAGGACCATTAAAATATTATTATATATCTGACTTTGAAAATTTATGTTTTTTTAAATTACTTTGTATAATATCTACAACAATATCTGCAACTGTGATGAATACCTGAAAATTATTAAACAAAAGAAAATGATGACCTCAAAGATGAAATTGGCAGACTTGTTTTACTTTTAAATTATAATCAATAACGGCGTCTAGTGAAGGATGAAAATTATATGTATTAATTAAATCAACACGTTACCTCTAAGGTGAGATCGCCGGGCCTTTCAAAGGTATCAGGTTTTACGAGGATTTCAACTTGAGCCACGTTTGAGCTGAAGGTTCCCCCAGATGACGTCACTGGGAAGATTTCCTTTTTCGGTAGTGTGACCAAAACAAAGGCATTCATGGCGCTAGGGTTTACCTTGATATAACACACCCATTGGTCCTGAAAATAAAACAATGTAGTAACTAAAACTACTTGCAGTGCTATTTTTTAAACTCTGAAATCTGAAATCCTAATCGTCATAGTACTAAGTTATAGCTGATTAATATGCACCACAGACTGTTGTACACAGCTTATGTTCAGGTAGATCGGACACGTTTTAAGTAAGAAAAAAGGAAAATAAACCTCAATGCATTTTACATAGTAGTCAGAAGGGAAACTTAATCTGCAGCCGAACAAATGCAATAATCATTCATCTGATCATCTCATATACACGTCATTATATACCACGTTCCTTGAGGCACCAATCATGAGGCACCGATTCGGACGAGTAAAATAATTAATCGTACAATACATCGCACATCAGGGAAGTGCTGTACCATTGAGCTACATCTCAGACTATCGAATAAAACATATAGGAGAAAGGTTCCTCCCTAGAACGGTTTTAACTTCCTCCCTAGAACGGTTTTAACATCCTCCCAATAACGGTTTTAACTTCCTCCCTAGAACGGTTTTAACTTCCTCCCTAGAACGGTTTTAACTTCCTCCCTAGAACGGTTTTAACATCCTCCCTGCAACGGTTTTAACTTCCTCATTAGAACGGTTTTAACATCCTCCCTTGAACGGTTTTAACTTCCTCCCTAGAACGGTTTTA
>JAECMU010200777.1:0-12422 GCA_016106625.1 Dracogyra subfuscus
CAAGTAGATTTCATTATCCAGCTTAAACACTGAACAATTTTTATGTGCATAATATGTCATATGTGGTACTGTATATTTTAATATGAATGCTTTTCTTTCTATTTATTATTTATACAAGCCTCCTGTAAACCATCCTGTCACATATATGTATTATATTTTGTACAATCCTCATATGCCGTTGCTGAACGGCCTGAGTGAATACAATGTTCTTTTTTTTCTGTTCTGCAGATTGGCTACAAGTAGCATGTGTTTGAAAGGGTTCTCTATTCGGTGGACTGGTAATTAACTAGTGTCTGGTGTTATTAAATATGAACTGATCGGTATTACTAGTGCTTAACTATACTATTTCCAGTGAACTGTTTATAAACAAAATAATCTTGGGCTTAGTATAATCACTCATTGTACTTTTTGAAAATACAAATGTAAAATCATGTGTTTTGTTTTTGTTGGGAGATTGTGCGATTAAGAGACCTCGGACACTCTTGGCATGACATCTTCAAATAATGAACCTAGTACAAATATTATAAACGATCAGAAACAAGTTTTATTTTCAACCACTAATATTCTAAACAAGAAAATATATTTAATATGCAAGTTTAATAGTAGAAAGCAAGAAAGAAAGAAGTGTTTTATTTAACGACGCACTCAACTTTAATAGAAGAAATAATTTATAAGTCGATAACATCTTAAAACGTGTGTGTGTGTGTGTGTGTGTGTGTGTGTGTGTGTGTGTGTGTGTGTGTGTGTGTGTGTGTGTGTGTGTATGTATGTATATGTATATGTATATCTATATCTATGTATATATCTATGTATATCGGAGAACGTCCGGCACGTGTGTACATCTTTGTGTATGTAGGCATACTATTGTTATATGTACAGCAGTGATTTAGGGCTCCCATCCCTGACATTGCTATGTTTCTGATCTGGTACATTAAAAAAAACCCCAAAAAACAAACAAAAAACCCTGTCTTTCACATTACATAGAGTATATTCAGGCTGTGACTAATGGATTATATTAATGTGCTTACAGACCAAACATCTAGCGGCGAACACTGGCAACTGGTTCTCTTTCATCTTTTACGTCTTTACAAAACATTTTTTTTAATCCGTATTTAAATGCATGTTTACACATATTCCTAAGTAAATGTTCAGTTTGAGTTATGTTTCTACTATGAAATATCGAATGTCGAATATTCTAAGTGGTTCGTACACATATGGAGTATACGTGATATGCATGTATATTGTATTGCACTGCATACAGCAAAGTGAAAACATTCCATAGATTAAGTTACGGCTCATAAAACTATTACTCTATGTTCAGTTTATTTACCCCCTCGAAATAATTATAATTTTAAGCCCAGGGACTTCCAAAGCTTTCTTGATCAACTCCCTACTCCCTTTTTTAATATTATTTAATAATAAAAGTTATACATACTTTCATCCTGCAAGTGGTTCTTTCACATTCATTGGCTTAACCCTTTGTAGACAATCAGTTTGTTCTTTTGGAAAGTTGTCCAGACCCTTGTGGCAGTGATCACTTTCCAATTCGTTTGGGGGATGCTGGACCTCTATCACTTTCAAGGGAACAGATATAGAAGTTGGCTGAGCAAATTGGGATCAGTTTCGGCATCTATTCAGCACTCGATCCCGTCGGTGGGCCAATTGGGCTATTTCTCGTTTTAGCCAGTGCACCATGACTGGTATATCAAAGGCCGTAGAATGTGCGATCCCTTGCTACTATGTGTCAGAATGACCATAAGCTGTGCACTAGGTTCGTGTGCATCGACGTACACGAGATGTATTAAAAGCACCAAGACAAAACCTAAGTTCCTGGCTGTGTATATGATTTAGCATATGCAAGTAAGACTTAACGTGCTGACCCATATACAATGCACCCATAATCAAGTTTAGACCTAAGTAAAGATCTGTAAAGTCGGAGCATAACCTTTAGATCTGCTTCCCATTCCGTCTTGCCAATAAACACTTTTAAGATATTGAGGGCCTTCAAGCACTTCCTTTTAACATACTGTAAATGAGGAACAAAAGATAGCCTCCTGTCAAAAATAATCCCCAGAAATTTGGTCTCCTCCACAAATGGAACCGGAATTTTGTCCAGAATCAGCTGAGGATCTAAATGGTGACCTCTTTTTTGGCAGATATGCATACAGACGGTTTTTGACTGAGAATCGAACAAAGCTACAACTGACGTTCAAAGTTACTATCAACGAGCTATCAACGCCAGGTTTTAAATAATGAGTGATGCTGTTAATTTGTACGGAAAATAAAGTTATTGAAAGGATGCTACCCTGAGGCACACCCAGTTCTTGGGAGTGAGAATCGGATAACGTAGATCCCACTTGTACCATGAACTACCTATGCTGTAAGAAATTTGAGATAAAGTGAGACATACGGCCTCTTAGGCCCATTCCATGGAGGTCTTTCGAAATCCCATACTTCCACGTGGTATCATAAGCTCTCTCGAGGTAAAACAAAAGAAGACCGATACCAAATACTGGTTATGGATAAAAGCATCCCTACAAAACATTTCAAATCTAACAAGATGATCGACCGTGCTACGTCTAGACCTGAACCCACATTGCACGTTAGTAAGCAATTTGTGAGACTCAAGATACCAGAAAGTCTACGGTTGATAATTCTTTCCATGGTTTTACAAATGCAATTTGTCAAAGCAATAGGGCGATAACTGGTAGGATTTGTTGGATCCTTACTATGTTTAGGAATAGGAATGACAATGGCTTTTCTCCAGTCAGAAGAAAAGTCACCAGCAATCCAGATTTTGTTAAAGATATTTAATAGAACCATTAAGGATAATTCAAGAAAGTGTTTTAAGAGTTGATAATGTATTTCATCTGGTCTTACTGAAGTGTCATGGGCTCCAAAGAGACGTGTCTGTTGTATACTTCAGCATTTTCAGATGAAAAGTTAATAAGTTACTTTACAGCTTTATTTCTGACAGATGTAAAAGCATCTGCACTGAAAGAAGAAGAGTTATGAGAGAAATTGTCTGCCAATGCATTCACAAGGTCACGATGAGACATCACATCCGTATCATTGACAGGAAGATGGCAAACTGTATTACTGGATTATTTTCTCTTGATTGTACGTATCCTATTCCAGACAGATTTTACGGATCTTTGAGAAGTCAATGTGGATACATAATTTCTCCAAGATGATTTCTTACTCTGTCTGATAGCTTTACGAGATTTTCCCGAGCAATGCGATAAATAAGTATTCAGATTATCCCCGGTAGGTTCGCGTTTGAATCTCTCACACAAAACAAAAAATCAAAATATGATTCAGATTGTGCAACCCTTAAGAGTTTGAAATAATTATCTTCAAATTATATAAAGACCAATTATCACATTAATTAATTTATTACATGAATTCTAAAGTACTTTCTCGACAGGTTATATTAAATCAACTGAAAACTGCACGACGTAAACCCCTATTTATTCTACAAATTATTCAGTAAACTAAAAGAATCGCAACCGAGCACTAATTTAAATGCTATTGCTATCGATGAATAAATGAATGTATCTTTATCGACACCTCAGCACAAACATACATATCGCCAATTGGGTGTGAAACAAATGTAGGTACATCAACAGGCCCTATGAGTGTTTCTAATAAAAAATTGTATAATTACATAAAACAAAGTGTAAGGAGCTGTGGGAAACATACGCTAGAATACAACACAAATACAGTGTATGTATATTTGAAAAATTGATTAAGGTAAGTGTATTTTTTAAATTTATCAAGGTAAGTATATTTTTAAATTTTGTGTAAAAACAATTGTTTTTTTTTAAACTTCAAAATTAATTCTGGGTGGAATTTAAAGGGACATTCCTGAGTTTGCTGCATTGTAAGATGTTTCCGACTAATAAAATATTTCTACATTTAAATTTTTATATTTTATGTATTTTCTTGTATAGAATGTGTTTGTGGTCGTCTTAATATTTGTAAGAAGCCCAAACTGGATTTTGTCTTCAAATAATTTCGTACGTACGAAAACTCTGGGGTGTTGTTTTTTTTAGGAAATAAGATGGAATTTAACCTAGTATAAACTCAGAAATGTACCTTTAAATGATTCCAAAATATTTCTGTTGCCAAATATATCGTTCCTCGTCAGCTTCAGATGATTACATTCCACTAAAATGTGTTGCACAGTCAGTGTACATACTGAGGAGGTGAGTCCTTCTTTAATATAATTTTTTTTTTTTGTTGGTTTGTTTAACGACGCACTCAACACATTTTAATTACGGTTATATCGGCGTCGGACATATGGTTATGTCGAGAAAAAACCCCAGTGGTCAGCTGACGGGGATCGATCCTAGACCATCCGCGCATCAGGCGGGCACTGTACCACTGGGCCACGCTGCCCGCTCTCTTTAATATAAATAAATGTGCTTAATGTGTGGGCGATACGAGCACAGTTCAAGACGACTTCATCGACGCAATGAAGCTCGTTCTTAACCGCGCCATGCTAATCATCTTACCAAGTCGAAAAGCTATATTAATATATTTAAAATTAATGTAGGGAACACCAACACTGGCATGGGGCCAATTTAAAGCAGACTTGGCAGCAGAATCTGTCTTTTTATCGCACATAAAGGGACATTCCTGAGTTTGCTGCAATTTTTAAGATGTTATCGACTAACAAAGACTTTTTGACAACTGTAATTACATATCAAATATATTTGTCTGCATAAAATATTAAACGTGTTCCTGATTGTTCCACTATTTGTACTAGGTTCAATTTCATTTTATTTCCTAAAAAGGATTTTTTCGTACGTACGAAATTATATGAAGACAATATCCAGTTTGAGCTTCTTACAAATATTAAGACGACCAGGGCCCGTACTTATAAAACTTAAAGTCTAGACTTAAAGTCCAGACTTTAACGTAATGCTATTTGAATGGCGTTGCCATGACGTTAAAGTCTGGACTTTATTCAAGTCTAGACTTTAAGGTTTATAAGCACGGGGGCCATAAACACATTGGATATACAGATACTGATATTATAAACAAGAAAATATATTTAATATGTCCCTTTAAAGGGACATACCCGAGTTTGCTGCATTGTAAGATATTTCCGACTATTAAAATATTTCTACAATTAAACTTACACATTAAATATAGTTTCTTGTTTAGAATATCTATGTCTGTATATTCAATGTGTTTCTGATCGTCTTAATATTTGTAAGAAGCCCAAACTGGATTTCGTCTTTATATAATTTCGTACGTACGAAAACATATTTGTTTTGGAAATAAAATGAAAATTAACTTAGTACAAATATTAGAACGATCAGAAACACGTCTAATATAGAGCCACTAATACTCTAAACAAGAAAATATATTTAATATGTAAGTTTAATCGTATAAATATTTTATTCGTCGATAATATTTTAAAATATTGCAGCAAACTCAGGAATGTCGCTTTAATGCCTACATGTCTGGGCACCCAACAAAATATAACATCTTGATTATCTTCCTCCGAGTTGTCTCCCTTGCGCCACGAAAGTCACAGTTGTGCTTTTTAACATATTTTGAAAGATTTTTAAAGGGACAGTACTGAGTTTGCTGCAATTTCTAAGATTTTGTCGATTAACTCTTTAGCGATTGTAATTACATATCTAAAAAAAAAATTCTGCATAAAATACCAGTGGCTGTATATTAAACGTCTTTCTGATCGTTCCAATATTTGTACTAGGTTAAATTTAATTTTATTTCCCAAAATATATTTTTTCGTACGTACGAATTTTTTAAAAGACAAAATCCAGTTTGGGCTTCTAACCAAATATTAAGACGACCAGAAATACATTGAATGTCCCGACACTAATATTCTAAACAAAAATATATATTTAATTTGTAGTTTAATTGTAGAATATTTTATTAGTCAGAAAGATCTTATAATGCAGCAAACTCAGGAATGTCCCTTTAAATAAATAATTGTCAATAGTTCTGCAGTAGATATAGAAGACGATAAAGACATTAAAAGTCAGTATTGATCCCTCTGTGTACGTGAAAACATGGTGTTGCGGAGATTTGCAAAAATGTTCAGAATCTGTAAAAACAATTGTTTGCGAGTTATTATCGTAATTTGTACGCGGTTGCGTTATTAGTGAAATTTACGCAAGATGAATTATATGTTGTGTTATATAACAATGCACACCGATGGATGATCGGACAAACACGACCATCAAGATGTTCGTTAGTCATCGGGTAAAAAAACCCCACGTTGGTTGTTTACTTTTTTCAGCAGCATATTCGCTGAAAAGCAGAATCGTAGCAAGGTCAAATGATCTACTTGTTTTCCTGCAGTGTACAAGTGTGTGTGTCCAATCCGTATGTGTAAATTGCTGGCACAAGCTACATTATAGCCTACTATGTAATACATTTTGTAATGTGATATTTAAAGGGACATTACTGAGCTTGCTGTAATGTTTCAGATGTTATCGACTTTATAACAGTCTTTATAACGATTGTAATTAAATATCAAATATATTTTCCTGAATAAAATATTAGTGGCTGTATATTAAACATGCGGTCAGATGGAAATGGGTGCATAATAGCAAAATGAGACGGGGCCCCGACATTTGGATGGATAATGATTTTTTTTTGGTGGTCAACCTGTATTGATTTTTTACATGCCAGTCGACAAGTGACTGTAGGTGGGGTTTTTTTAACGACACACTCAATACATTATAATTACGGTTATATCGGCGTCGGACATATGGTTATGTCAATAAAAAACCCAGTGGTTAGCTGACGGGGATTGATCCTAGACCGACCACTGGGCTATGCTGCCCGTCCCCTTTAACACAGTAACAGTATGTTCAGTGGATCACTGAACTCAACTAAAATGTATTATTATTATTGTTTTGAAAATAAACACTCCTCGTCCCTGCTCAATGTAATTTTGTTTTGTTTAACGACACCACTAGAGCACATTGATTTATTAACCTTCGGCTGCTGGATGTCAAACATTTTGTAATTCTAACATATAGTCTTAGAGGAAACCCTCTACATTTGTCTACTAGTAGCAATCCATCTTTTATATGCACCATCCCACAGACAGGATAACACATACCGCGGCCTTTGATATACCAGTTGTGGTGCACTGGCTAAAACGAGACATTGGTCACTGACGGGGATCGATCCCAGACAGATCGCACATCAATCCAGCGCTTTACCACTGGGCCACGTTCAGCACCCTGCTCCATGTAATGTTTTGTAACACATCACACGATATCTACTGGCGAGTTAAAGGGACATTCCCGAGTTTGCTGCATAGTAAGATGTTTAATATTAATAAGATATTTGTATGATTAAACTTACATATTAAATATATTAACTTGTTTACAATATCAATGTCTGTATATTCAGTGTGTTTCTGGTCGTTAATATTTGTAAGAAGCCTATACTGGATTCTGTCTTCAAAATAATTTCTTATGTACGAACAAAACATATTTTAGGAAATAAAATGAAAATTAATCTAGTACAAATAGTAAAATGATCAGAAACATGTTTACTATACAGACACTAATATTTTATGCATAAAAATATATTTGATATGTAATTATAATCGTTAAAAAGTATCTGTTGGCCTATAACATTTTTAAAATTGCTGCAAACTTAGGAATGTTCCTTTAAGTAATTGTTGAACGGGCCCTTTATTTTTCTGTCTCGTTTTGTTTTTAGCTAATGTTCCGTCCGTTCTCAGAGCTATAGTATAACACAGTACAAAATGACAAACAACAGTGATTCATGATATATAAAATTTATTCATATTGACATTGAATTTACATATATATTTACAAATAGTCTGCGTGGCGAAACGCAGAGGAGATCATCATGGTGTTACACGTTTATACATTAGATATACATACATATATACACAGTATGTACAGTGTGATATAAATAATAAATATGGGTCAACTCTGCAGTATCTATTTACATAACACAATCTTTCACATACTTCTTATCGGTACACACCAAAACAAAACGTCAAATAAAATATATAGAAACAAACAAAACAAAACAACTTTTTATGAGTTAACTATGATTATATCACTAATCTTCTTTTTTTTTTTTAGGTCGCTACTCTATTTTACGTCATTGATCTGTTTGTTTACGTTAGTTTATTTTGGTCACCGATTTATCGACCCGTATTGCTGTCCAGTCATTACTGGTCGATATATTTCCGTCACGGATTTATCGGTAAGGTTGTCATTCATAGCATTACATAATTTGTATATGTCGCTGTCTACGTCACGGGTCTATCGGTAAGCGTTGCTTTTTAGTCTGTTTTCATTCATAGTATGATATATTTGTGCATGTCGCTGTTTACGTCATTGGTCTGGATATATCGGTGTTTTATTCAAATGTCAATGATTTAACTCAGTTTTAATTTAAATGTTCACCATAGAAGATGGCAAAGTACAGTAAACCAGTATCTATCTAAGAATTAAAAAGTCTGTCTGTACTGTTCACCGACAACACTATTGATTTATTAATGTATCAATTAGATGTAAAACATTTGGTAACTTTTACATAGTCTTCGAGAGGAAACCTGCTACATATTTCCATTGGCAAGGGCTCTTTTATATGTACTATCCCAGAAAGAATATCACATACCATGGCCTTTAATATACCAGTTGTGGTGCATTGGCTGGAACGAGAAATGGGGCCCACTGACGGGGATCGATCCTAGACTGACCGTGCACCCTGCCACTGGGCTACACCCACACCCCCACTAAGAATGAAATACCCATGCTAATAAAATATACCATAAACAGCGTAGACAGAAATGGGATAGTTCTGCGGTAGAGCTTTTTTTAAACGCCTAGGTTGACCGATCTACTCGTGGGAGAAACAAGTGGCGTAACGCTGTCCTACTGTGTGCCAAGCGGGGAGAACTGCAGCCTATATCTAACAAGCAGTAGATTCCTAACACAGAAAGTAGTGTTTAGCTAATGCATTTGGGGAGTTTTATCTCTGACTTAACGTGACTGGTTTTGAAAACCACTCCATTAATGAAATGTATGTTATAAACTGTTCAGAATAGGCATTATCCTGGGACCAAGCACTATACATCAGACATTCATTTCTACTTTGTTCCTCATCGTAACCACACTGTATCCTTACACTGTAAATCGGTGTTAAAACCTTTAGATTTCACCGGGCGTTAACTGGCATTCAATACAGTAATAACACATTTGGCCAAGTAAACTTATTTCTGAGAATATTATAACCTACATATTCATCGGGCAATCTACAATTTATCGGGCAGTCTACAATTTCATCGGGCAATCTACAATCTAATAGTTTCAAACTGTATCGCGAGATGAGTAAATGCTCCTCAAGTTAATGTTCATGATCATGTTCATGATGTTTTTAATAGTCAAATATCCTGCAGATTTAAACAGGATATGTTTTAAAAGGTATTTACAAATCCCCCATTGTCAACACCCCGCCCCTGCCTTTATTAAGCGTTTTACATATATTCATAAATACATCCTACAAAACAGATTAGAATTTTAGTAGGATAAACTAATCAAGAAAATATAACATCATCTAAAAGATAATTTAAGACTTTAAACATTATCCACATACATAGGAGACTAGGACATTGGTAGAAAACAAGCTTCAACTATTACACGAAGCCAGGACAAACCGACTGGAGTAGCGTCTTGATGGTATGTTCCATTTATACAAGTATATTGCATATTTCTATCACTAAAATAGCAGTCAAGATAACGCTTAAATATCACATCGATCTGACAGTCACAAATGACTATAAACCGCTTTAACATTTTTTAAATTATCATTATTCCTAAGAGAAAGCACTATTATTTTATTTGAATTATAGAGCTTTGCATCCTTCCTATTACATGTGTGTCCCCAAAATTAACTATATAAAAACATAAATAAAAGGGAAAGAGACGAAAGAGTGGACTGCTGTCATTTTGACAGACTTGACATGTCAAATTTTGGATGCCAGCCCTCGGTGTACGTGTACATTTAAATATATTGTCACATTGAATTACAATTTGCATATTGCGCGTTTCACAATATCATCAAGCATGACATAAATTCCAGCGTGTCACCCATTTTGCTGGGTGTCGATAAATAAATCCTTGATACAGACTTTATAGAAATGGATTTACACATAATTCAGTTCTATGAAGACTGACTTTATAGAAATGGATTTACACATAATTCAGTTCTATGTAGACTGACTTTATAGAAATAGATTTATACATAATTCAGTTAGATGCAGATTCACTTTATAAAAATGGATTTGCACATAATTCAGTTCTGTGTAGATTGACTTTATAGAAATGGATTTATACACAATTCAGATATATGCAGATTGACTTTATAGAAATGGATTTACACATACTTCAGTTCTATGCAGATTGACTTTATAGAAATGGATTTGCACATAATTCAGTTCTATGTAGATTGACATTATAGAAATGGATGTACACATAATTCTGTTAGATGCAGATTCACTTTATAAAAATGGCTTAACACATAAATCAGTTCCACCCGAAGTTTTATGATAGATGAAACAGCTTGTCCACTTGGAAATCCGGCAAGACTAGCAAGATCTCTGGACTCGAAGGGTGATCACTATTCCAGGGATATCTCTCAGTATATCTGTCCGCAACCAACTCCAAATACTCTCCCGTTACCTGACGAAGCTGCTGTATGAGCTGCAATATAGAAAACAAATCTGAATGATAAATCCGTGACCACAATGAAAAACCGAATCTGCATAGGGCAGTCGGAAGGATATTTTGACACCGTCGTGACTTCTACCATAAAATTGCTCGTGCTGGGCTAACGTGCATCTATTCCTATCATAAAGTACTGTCATGTACTATTGCATGTCACGTGGTATGTTATAGAACAATGTTAACGTTTTTTAATATTAATATAATTTTCAGTAAAAGAACAAATGAAAAGTACCATTTTTATACTTGATATTACAGTGTATGTGTTTGCTGTATTAATTAGTATACCTGTGTCGGTAGTTCAAGGGACATTCCTGAGTTTTCTGCAATCTTTAAGACGTTATCGACTAACAGAGACTTTTTAACGATTGTAATTACATATCAAATATATTTTTCTGCATACAATAGTAGTGGTTGTATATTAAACGTGTTTCTGATCGTTCTAATATTTGTACTGAGTTCCATTTCATTTTATTTCCTAACATATTATTTGTTCATACGTACGAAATTATTTGAAAACAAAATCCGGTGTGGGCTTGTTACAAATATTAACATGAGCAGAAACACATTGAATATACAGACACTGATATTCTAAACAAGAAAATATATTTGTTTTGTACGTTTAATCGTAGAAATATTTTATTAGTCGGAAACATCTTACAATGCAGCAAACTCGGGAATGTCTCTTTAAAGCGCTGATGTTCTGTACAGCATGGTTTTTATTTTTCATGCCAGCATAACAAGAGTAATAATAACAAAACAAAACCCAAGATATTTATTAGATGTGTAACATAATTTGGAATTTTAATATGGGCTACCAAGAGTAGTTCACTTAAGGACATACGCAAATACTTCCATGGCGTTTTGCCAACAAAAACACGTTGACGAAAATGTCAGTTGTCATTAGAATCAGGACCAATACTAATTAAAATTTAGAATCTAGACTTAAATATTTAATGTATGGCGTTGGCATGCCATTAACGGTTTAGATTATCATTCTTGCATCTAGATTATAAACATTTTAGAAGTAAGGGGCCTTTATTCTTTAACTAAATATCTATAATAATACTGGAACTTAAACTAAAGTTCGATGGACATAAACTAACTGCATATGTTAACACATTGGCATTATTGTTACAGCTGCACAGTTCGTTTAGTTTGTTAACTAAGGTTGGAAATATTTGGGTACAATAGAAAATTAAAGGGAGATTTCCGGGTTTGCTACATTATAAGATGTTTCCGACTAATACAATATGTCTACGATTAAACTTACATATTAAATATATTTTATTGTTTAGAATATCAGTGTCTGTATATTCAATGTGTTTCTGGTCGTCTTAATATTTGTAAGAAGCACAAAATGGACTTTGGTTTTAAATAATTTCGTAATTACGAAATAAAATGCAATTTAACCTGGTACAAATATTCGATCAGAAATACGTTTAATATGCAGCTACTAATATTTTATGGAGAAAAATGTATTTGCTATGTAATCACAATCGTTAAAAGTCTTTGTTCGGCAATAACATCTTAAAACGTTCAGGAAACTCGAGAATGTCCCTTTAAGTTGCGCGATATATAGGCCAACATTTATACGTTAAAGTCTCCTGTTTCATTTAGAACGACCATCAAAATTGCGCCAAAATTCCTTCAAGTTAA
>JAECMU010200781.1:0-16437 GCA_016106625.1 Dracogyra subfuscus
AGGATTGTGTAATATATATCAAAATGGGGAGGGCTAGAAAGGACTGCGTGTAATACATATCAACAGGGGGAGGGCTACAGGCATGAATTAATAAATTGATGTTTGAAGAAAGGATAAAATGAAATATGGAAAGAAAATTAGAATTTTATTAGTAGAAAATTGGTGAAAATCACAACGGTTCTAAACGTTATTGTTCTCCACTGATTTTATCGAGATTTTCTGTTTTTAATTCATTCCTGGAGTTGAATTGTAAAATTCCGGAGTTGAAATTTTGCCACACTCTTTACCACCACCCAACATCCGGAGTTGAACAGCAATAAAAATACGCAAGACTCATCAAAAGTTGAGATCAATCTGTGCCGAGAATATTCAAAATTTGGAATGCAATCCACTCTGATTTCTTTTTAATATAGTTGCAACAAGAACTTACTGAGAGTCATGTGATAGTTTCGTTCACTTTAACACCGTCATGGGATATTTTAGTTATTTTGTTCCGGAGTTGCAAAACATTTCCAACTTCTTGTTACACAGTAAAAACATGTTCTAGAATCTTAATCATGCTATTATTATTATCAGAACTTCATGATTGAATGATCATATACACCCCAAAATAAAGTAAAATTCCTTAGTAGTTAAACAAATTTCATGATCAGACCTGACCGTGATTTGTTACAGGCGTATTTTTAGAATTTAGGCTGGCAAAAACATCAAAACATCTGTGAAATGGCTCACGAATGCGATCTTTTTATGGACAGACGCAGGGAAGAATATAATGATTCAAATAAATAAGGTTTTTTCATATTATTTTTTATTCTTCCTTTGCATATAGTCTTGTACGCGTAGTTAGCAGGTATTGTGAGAATGACTCATGTATAAGGAAATTAACCATATTACTGGCAGTCTTACCCACTGTGCTGACATACAGTGCAACAATACATCTCTGTATTTTATAAAGACTCCACAAGTATGAGGAAATTAACCATATTACTGGCAGTCAACCCACTGTGCTGACATACAGTGCCACAATACATCTCTGTATTTTATAAAGACTCCACAAGTATAAGAAAATTAACCATATTACTGGCAGTCAACCCATAGTACTGACATACAGTGCCACAATACATCTCTGTATTTTATACACACTTAACTACTCCAGTAGTGAATTACATTTGGTCTCAAATACCATGTGTTCCTTTATGTCTTTCCATCAGTATAGTATGTTTGAATCTATGACCTGAATACGGAAAAATATCATTCTAATCGCAGTGCCATAATTGTTTATTATAGAAATGACATTTGCCAGAGAGTTTTCCTAATTATATTTAGGATTGCATGAAGGTTTGGCGACACAGAAAATAACTAGAAATATCCCATCATGTAATTTATTAGTGATGTCAGACTATTATGATAATCATATTTTTCCAAGGACCTTCAACAGTTCAATAATTTACACTTGTGAACAATGCAATTTGATATGGTGCAAAACTTTTTTTTTTTTTTTAATAAACCCAGAAGCCGAGGTATATATTTATTTTTTGCTCTCCATAAAACATATTGGTCTAATCACAGTGCCTCGTGGTTAAGCCATCGGATATAAGGCTGGTAGGTACACGGTTCACAGCTTGGTACCAGCTCCCAGCCAGAGTGAACTTTAATGACTCCGTGGGTAGGCCTAAGACCACTACACCAGCTTCTCGTTCATTAACCACTAACAACTAACCCACTGACCTGGACAGACAGCCCAAATAGCTGAGGTATGTGCCCAAGACAGCTTGCTTGAACCTTAATTGGATATACATGTAACCACGAAAATATGTAATCAGTTTAATTAATACACAAATTATATATAAGCAATCGGGCACTATAAAATGTAGCAAGCACAAGTATTTTGCACTGTGATATGTGTATGAAATAAAAGGTGATATAAAGGTACAACCTTTCCAACCATAGTAGCGACGACCGTGTCAACTTTTGCGTTAAAGGCATGTTGTCACAGAACACTAACCTACATGTACATTTGTATTTAATGGTCTTAAAAAGTACTACCTGAACAAAAATAATTTGATTTGTCGCTAAATGTTCTTTATTCAACTATCTTCATAACCACCATACTTCATTTATTAATGTTATTTTGTAAAAATAATTGAATTGTGGCAATGGTCCATAATTAAAAAAAAAAAAATTGCCGAGAGGGTTGACATGAATTTCACTCCATCATGGTTCAGTTAAGGTGGTGTAATAGCTATATTTGGTTTCCAAGTTATTATCCATTTTTAGAGAAATAAGATCCTTAAATCGATGACAGTATGCTTCTTCTTTTTTTCTCTTTTTTTTAACGACGCACTCCACACATTATAAGTAGGGTTATATCGGCGTCGGACAGACGGTTATGTCGAGAAAAAAACCCAGTGGTTAGCTGACGGGGATCGATCCTAGACCGACCGTGCATCAGGCGGGCACTGTACCACTGGGCTATGCTGCCCGCTCGATGACAGTATGCCTTTAAAGTTTTACATTTAGATCAGTTTCTCACAAAATGTAACTCCTAGGTCAATGAAACTTGGTTTGTTGTTGCACCTATGGATGTTTAACACAGTGCATTGAAAATATTTATGGTAGGTGAGACCGTTTTAATTCTGTGGAATTCTCGTTATATAATGGTCAGGCAACTATTTTCATATACAGGTGCATGTACAGGTACACACCACACAACATCACTAATCCCCACATTGAATACCACCTCTGCTAACCACAATCAACTGGAATGACTGAATAACACATGGGGGCGGAACGTGGCCCAGTAGTAAAGCTATTGCTTGATGCACGGTAAGTTTGGGATCTATCCCCGTCGGTGGGCCCATTGGGCTATTTCTCGTCACAGGTACATGTATATCAAAGGTTGTGGTATGTGCTATCCTGTGTGGGAAAGATGCATATAAAAGATCCCTTGCTACTAATGGAAAAAAATGTAGCAGGTTTTCTCTCACTGACTGTCAAAATGACCATATGGTTGACATGCAATAGCCGATGATTAATAAATCTGTGTGCTCTAGTGGTGGCGTTAAACAAAATAAACTTTAACAAACTATGAATAACACATAAATTTTGAAACTACATGTAGATTTGACCACAGATTTCATCATGAAAATAAAGTACAAACAAGGACTCCCCATTTGTATTATTTAATATTATGTGATTTACAACACAATGACTGATCATCTCGTACATAAACATTAAATATTATTATATACTTTAGTATCACAGATAGGATATCACCTGAAATGCATATTAGACACATGTTTACAAGTAGAAAAAACAATATATCTATCTAAATTGCCTAATAAGCTACAAAATGATTTGGATCACAAAAGTTTAAAAAATATACTAAGGATAATAATTGTCAGTCATTTCTTTTAGATTTATAGGAAGAAAATTGTCATCGACATTGTATTTTCCTTCGTACAACCAGTCACACAAACGTCTCTGCTTCTCTCTTACCTGATCATTCCTTGAAACGTAAACCTAAGTTTAAAAGAAATGACAAAGTGTACATGTACATGTATTTATAACTGTACATCTAACAAAAAGAAATTTACATGGTATTCCGGTTTCTATACAGTGTATAACATCAGCAATCAACTGGAATGACTGAGTAACACATAAATTTAGAAACTAGATTTGACCATAGATTTTATCATAAAAATAAAAGTACAAACAAGGACTCCCCTTTGCATTATTTAATATTATGTGATTTATGTTATTTTGTTCACAAAAAAGTAAGATTCTTGAATTAATGGTCATATTAAGTAGAAGTCAATTTAAACATGTTTTTGCATAATTTCTAATAATCAAGAAAACAAATACTGTACAACATTAAAAAAATTTAAGTAATTATATATATATGTTAAATTTTTCATATGTCATGCATGCATGTATAGGCCATGGTAGATATATTATATATGTAGTAATATAACTGATTAAAAAAGTAATGACATACTACAAGTAAAAGCTCATTTAAAAGTGAAACACAGACAATCTAGCAGTAATGCAAATGTAAAACTATTTACAACAGTGAACTGATCTCTCCACTGGACACTTGGTTAAAATGGTTCAAGTGTGTATAAATAATGAAAGTATATAAAACATACAATAGTTAACATTAAAAGATTATTAACATTGTATAAACATGAAGTATAAAACAGTAACATTAAAAGAATGTAAAATATCACAATAGAATAAAAGTAGTATTAATGTTCAAATTTGGTCTTCTATAAAATGAGCATTCCTGTAGTGAATAATGGCTACACTATTCCACATTTAAGAAACATATATACTCTTCAAAAAACATTAGGGGAACTCTAATAAGATATTTACAATTGCCAAAATTATAAGGTATATTAGCTGTGGGAAATGATTATATGTTAATAGTGAATTAATTCAGCAAACATTACAACTGGTAGTTCAGTATTACAGTAGGTTTTATGACCGTTAAAGATCTTGAAGGATGATTGGGGTCAGAAGTGAAATTTGAATGTTGACAGGGTTTTTTTTAATCAGTAATCGCACATTCAAACAATAAAAATGACTAAAAACAAAACAATAACATCTGTATGATCAACAGAATGCAAAAGATTGACAGGAATAATGTTCCAAAATAATTAATTGACCTTCCATGCACGTGCACAGGCAACTGTGTGATGCATGTGCAAACTATGGAATGCATTTTAGTGTGTTGATAAACAGACGTGAACGTTCTTTACTAGGATGTCTGTGGTCAAAACGTATGTTTGGTCTAACAGTTGATATTAACATTAATATTTCAGATTCCCCTAAATTTTATGAAGAGTATATATCAAAGACTGACTAAATGCTGAACTAATTAAACTTAAATATCTTTGATATGACAATGAGCAAATATTGAGCAAAAATGATAATAAAAACACCATTGTGGCTGTCCAGCATCACTTTCTATGACATTTCCAGTTCAGAATTACCTGAGTTCTCTCAACAATGATTGGTTAGTCATTCAGACAGAAATATGTACCGGTATGTATTATTTGAGTTCTTTGTCAAACTGGAATATTTGTAATAATTCTGTCCACTATTTCAAAAAATAAATAAATGGAGGGGGTAATTCACATTTAGCATAAAACTGTTCAGCACAAATTGTTTGAAAAGGTGTAACGAAGAAGTACATGTAGCTACGACAGCATTGGACCATGGATCCTAATCTCTCAGTCACTGACTCAGTATAGGAAAAGGTTTTATCAGGATGGGGGACGGTGGACTGGGAGATCACGATTCTTCCAAAATGTCAATGTTAACATGACAGTAAACATGTTCTTTGGTTTAAATTGTGAGGTAGATGACAAGCTTCATTGCTTACTTGCCTTGAGCATGAATGTGCCAAACCTTACTGGGATTCCATATTATAAACTTTAACTTTTTGTTTAAATGTATATTGAATTCAAATGACAAAATATATGTTTGATAAAACAATAATGAAAAATTACCTGGACAATTATAATCTGGTGACAAAAGTCTTATAACATGTTTGCTTTATAAGACAAAATTAAAACTAATCTTTTTAAATGTAAAACAAAACTTAATTTTAACTGTAAATAATACAAATCTAAAACTTTGTTTTGACAAGAAATAGGAATTAATATAATTAAAAAAACCTTAATTTTTCCAAAAAATAAAAATATAGTGAAGCCCTAGACAGGATCTGGTGTTAAATTTTAAAAGAAGGCATTTAATAATTTAGAACATTCGGGATCATGAAAAACTTTGCCTGGTTTGACAGGATTCCGGTTAGTTCAGGGCCTGGTTTAGACAGGTTTCCCTGTACCTAATGTACCGGTATTTTATTTTAACAAAAATAAATCTGCATTAAAAATAAGAATATTATTAAAATAATCTACACTGATGCTAAAGCAATTCCTCATTATCATTATGGTGTGCTAATTGTTTCAACAGCTTTTTCTTCTTTTTCCGCTTAGGTTGTTGCAAAGGTGGTAATTTCCGTACCAGTTCTGGAGAATTATTTTCTTCATATCCAGCATTAGCCCCCATTCCGACAAAATCTACTTCATCGTACGTTGGTTTAGGTTTGTAGTAATCGTCCTCGCTAATCACGGGGTTGTGGTAGCCGTAGCTGGCGAAGGAATCGCGTTTGAGTGATGAGGATCTCCCACGCAGGAAGTCCTCTTCAAAAGACCTGTTCTGATAGCTGGGTTTTGTGTTCAGACTTCTGTAAGGCACTGGTCCGTCATCGTCATCATCATCATAATCATGTAGGTGTCCGGTGGAGATTCGTTGTTTTCCTGATCCAAAGCGTTTCCGTGTGGCAGGAGTTCTGGAAATAAATTAAATTGGTGAAATTGGTGTAAATGTGCTCCTCGTTATGATAGCAGAACAAATTACCGTAGCTGCTGTTTTTATGTACATATTAAATTAATAACTAGCAGCTGGTTTGATTTATTTAATCAACACAACTATTACAGAGCAAATGTGAACTGCTAATTTAATTATTTCAGTACCATAGTTTGTTAAAGTCAGTTACTTTTAGTTTCCGATTAGTACATACATCTTTACTATTTATCATAAAATGCGTTTGTAGGTACATTTAGAAGTTCAATAGCTGATGATAAGATAAAAAATCAATGTGCTCTAGTGGCATCATTAAAACAAACTTTACTTTCGTTTACTTTACTTTGTAGGTACATTTGTATTACGGAACACCAGTGTGATGAAAGAGATTGTGGAATGAAAAACCCCTGATAATTTCATTAAGAATTTCATTAAGAATTTACTAATAATAATTATGTAATTTAATAGTAAAAAAACTCTGACAACCCTACATATTTGCCACTAACTAATAATTATCGTCGGTACCTTTAATATAATTATATACTAATTGCTCAAGGTATATGTTTAATTGTATTGATGTTTTAATTTTATTTTATAGTTTTCAATAAACATTATAAGACAGTTGTTCACAATTATGGTGTGTCCACATGAATAACAAATTGAAATCATTTTAAAATCTTTACACTTGGTTTGAGAACGCATGCACTTTTTCTGCGAGTAAATATTTTTAATACTATAATTACATGTATATGCACTTTTAGTGCTCTTTTAACTGAGATGCATTTAAAACCTGGTAGGTTTATTTTTGCACTTCAAACAGCCAGTGCACCACAACTGGTACATCAAAGCCGTGGTATGTACTATCCTGTCTATGGGATAGTGTATATGAAAGATCTCTTGCTGCCAATCAAAAAGAGTAGCCCATGAAGTGGCAACAGTGGGCTTCCTCCTTCAATATCTGTGTGGTTCTTAACCATATGTCTGATGCCATATAACTGTAAATAAAATGTGTTGAGTGTGTTGTTAAATAAAACATTTTCTTCCTTCCTTCTTTTAAACAGTCTTTGCCATGACAAGCAGTCACATGAAGTTTTAAATAAAATTTATAAAACATTTTATTGCAAGTTGATCAATTAGCTGCACTCCTAAAATTTTCCTCATTGGGTTCTCGTTCCAGCCAGTGCACCACAACTGATATATCAAAGGCTGTGGTATATGCTATTCTGTCTGTGGGATGGTGCCTATAAAAGTTCCCTTGCTGCTAATTGGAAAGAGTAGCCCATGAAGTGGCGACAGCAGGTTTCCTATTTCAATCCCTGTGTGGTCCTTAACCATATGTTTGACACCATATAACCGTAATTAAAATGTGTTGAGTGTGTCGTTAAATAAAACATTTCTTTCTTTCTTTTCCTAAAATGTTCATGCAAGTACCGGTGTGGAGGAAAGAAGGAATGATTACTTGGATTTTCTTGTGAAGACTGGTCTTATATTAGACATCTAATTTTTAAAAGACAGGTTGAAAACAACTGCTGGTAGTAGGGGAGATTAGAAGGTGATTACAATGCTGGAAGTAAAAACTGAACACTCTCTGAAGCGGTCAGACTAAATCCACAGTTAAAGCTGATGGGAAATTGTAAGTGTGTGGTCTTGGAGTTGGAGAGACAAGGTCTGGGATGTGGAGGTGGACAGTGCAAGAAGCTGAAGGATAGGAGGAGCTGCCAGATCAGAAAGAAATGAGATGGCATTAAAAGGAGATAAAGGAAAGATGTCAGTTGGGAGGGTGGAGGAACATGTGGAACTTACATGTAGATACGTGTGTATTTGATAGAAAACAAAAAAGTTCCCACAAAGGACTTGACAACATATATTATGGTTCTAGTAAGACAAAGACTTATGAATGCTATAAAAAATGTCAGTATTAATAAATATATATTAATGAAAGTAATATTTGAACAACATCCAACATCCAAGTGAATGTTAATCATTGAAACAAAAACAATTAATAATTTCTTGTGTTCTGCGGCAAATATAAATGATAATGCATTACAATCATATATCGCTTTTTGTCACACAAATTCAGTTGATTAGCTAAAAGAAAAAACCCATACATACATGTATTATGTTTTATTTTATCCAATTCATGCAACATTGAGTACATGTGCAAATTGCAGTAATTACTCTGTGCAGTTTGAAAAAAGAAGAAGGAATGTTTATAACACTGAATACCCCAGAATACTCAATATTGTGAAATTAGCAGCTAATACATATATAATCATAAGACAGTTTTCTCTAATTGGGCATATATAGGTCCAACATTCAAGACTGTATACAAGATTTCAAGATTTTGACTATATTAAATTTAATACAAAGGCAAATAATATGATAAACTTCTACAATGATGTAATATTATGGCATCCCTTATCAGGAAGTATGTTAAAAAGTATTTTAATCTTTATAAAAAAAAAAATCTTTAAAAAAAGGAATGTTTATAACTATACTCCAATGTATTTTATGCTATGGTTATTAGGTATCTAACATTATACTAGTAAAAGGTGACCTAGAGAGGAAGAAAAAGATTCTTGCTGCCACCACATATGCTACTTTCACTGATTAGTAGCAGTTTTTATGTTTAATATTCACTTCTCTCATATAGGACACTACATGTCATGACCTTTGACATAACAGGTACTAGACATGTTGCATTAGTTGGAACTTGGAAGAGGAAAACCCAAATAGATTTATTCACATGGAACATTTTGTTTTCAAAACCTAATCACCTGAATATTCATAGCAGCTACTGTTTAATGTTTATAAATTGTGTCGCGATCTCTGAAACATGAGAAGCAAATTGCAACGTGATACTGAACAAAATGTCCCCTGTATCCACCTAGTGGATTCGACCCATTGTACCTTCAGTGCATGTTCCACTACTGAGCCATATAAATGTACCACTAAATATAGAATTATTAATTATTTTTTAAAATGAATTAACACTCAAGCAGCATGATGGCACACCATCAGTTTAATTACATTGTGGATGTGATGATGCATTGCACGCCACTGTTAATTTGAATAGGCTCAGTCCATGATGTCATACCAACACAGACATGAAAAGGTTAATTAAGTATTCAGGATTATGTATACATGTAGTAGTTTTCCTAGAAATTTGCCAAGACATCATAGATTAAACACTTTTGGGGCTTAATTGTAACCATTTTCAGGACACTTACATTTTTTCATTAATGACAAAAAATTAATAGAAATAAAATTAAATGTAATTAATGTGCTTGCTTTAATAAATGAATGACAAAATATATAACAGGTATATCCTATTAATTAATAATACATATTTTCAGTGTTTTATGAAGGCAATTTTAGAATCAATTATTGAAAAAGGTTTGTTTAATCTCAGGGCAGCATGGTACTCAATAAGACAAGATTACACCGTGCTAAAACAAGTAGATGGTCCTGTATGTAAGATAGGACACAGTAACCTAGTAGTAGTATAGGACACAGTGACCTAGTAGTAGTATGTGACAAACCACCATCCCAAGTTGCTCCTACATGTGAGGTTTGATGGTTCTATATGCAAGACATGGTCTGGACAAGAATAAGTTAACAGAAGAATGGACGGACAGATAACGCCATACCATAATATGACCCATCATAGTTAGGCATATAAAACCCTTAAATGTACTTGTAAAATGGAACAGCTGCCTACAAATCTTACATAAGCAATTTCCGACACGCTGGACATTTATTCCAATCTATTTTCATGCTATTATCTTGTTGAACAGAACTACAGTTAAATAAACTTGTGTTTTCACTATATAACCAAGTATCATCAACTGCCTTTGCAGCTCACAAGTCTCATTACTGTATTTATTTTTTTAACACTAAATAAACTAAATAAAAGTGCATTATTGTTAATTGACGTAGAGGTTAGAAAAATGTTAATAAAAAGGGTATTTCTCTAAGCAGTTAGGCAATAAGATTCACAAGGCAAGTTCAGAAATATCTTTGTTCATTTCAGTGTGACATAAAGCTACGCGTCATGGTTAGCCATCGGTCTACAGGCTGGTAGGTACTTGGTTCAGATCCCAGTTGAGGCATGGGATTTTTAATCCAGATACCAACTCCAAACCCTGAACGAGTGCTGCGTTAGGCTCAATGGGTACGTGTAATTCACCTGCACCTACCAGTGATCCACAACTGGCTCAACTAAGGCCATGGTTTGTGCTATCCTGCCCGTGGGAAACACAAATAAAATATCCCTTGCTGCCTGTCGTTAAAGAGTAGTCTATGTATGTATGTTTGATGTCCAATAGCCGATGATAAGATACAAATTCAATGTGCTTTACAAATCTATGCAGTTTCTTCATGTTATGCAATGGTGACATGCTATCTATGAGGTGTTAATTTCACCAAGTATTTGTCTGAATTTCACTCAGATATAAAAAGAAGCCAAAGAAAAGTGCATCATGGGAAGAAAACTAAATTTGATGATCTCTTCTGAATGCTTAAATATTAAAAAACAATATTCGAGAGTTAGCTTTATGGATAATCACATTTTTCTGGAAATAAATAAACTACTGTTGCTTGCCATCCAAAATTACCTCATGTGTGCTCTTAACTGTTTAACAGAAATACCTTTTGTTGTTATACATGCACAGAAAATAGAATGTTTTAGTTGGGTCATCAAACAGTGCAGCACTGACAGTTTGCTGGAAAACGTACATGTCTATAACTACACCTACTTTTAGTGGATCTGTTTGTGACGAGGGTAACAAAGCTGTTTGTTTAAGCATGCTGCTCTTCAAGCCTGGTAGGAAAAACACCCGATGCACAAAATACCAGAATCTCATTGCTCTATTGCAAAATATATATCCAACTCTATTTTTGGTAAAACTCACTTAATCTATTTATTGTAAAACTCACTTAATATTTTATTGTAAAACTCACTTAATCTATTTATTGTAAAACTCACTTAATCTATTTACTGGAAAACTCACTTAATCTATTTATTTTAAACCTCACTTAATATTTTATTGTAAAACTCACTTAATCTATTTATTGTAAAACTCACTTAATCTATTTATTGTAAAACTCACTTAATCTATTTACTGGAAAACTCACTTAATCTATTTATTTTAAACCTCACTTAATCTATTTATTGTAAAACTCACTTAATCTATTTAATGCATGGTACTGTAAAACTCACTTAATCTATTTATTGTAAAACTCACTTAATCTATTTACTGTAAAACTCACTTAATCTATTTATTGTAAAACTCACTTAATCTATTTATTGTAAAACTCACTCAATTTGTTTATTGTAAAACTCACTTAATCTATTTATTGTAAAACTCACTCAATCTGTTTATTGTAAAACTCACTCAATCTATTTATTGTAAAACTCACTCAATCCGTTTATTGTAAAACTCACTTAATCTATTTTTTGTAAAATTTATTTAGTACTTTTTTCAATGTAAAATTTATGTACTTCATTTATTGTAAACATTACTAATTTTATTGTAAAATTCACCTACTCTGTATTTATTTTAAACTACCGGCCTCAGTGGCTCAATGGTTAAGCCATCATACTACAGGCTGGTAGGTAATGGGTTCGAATCCCAGTTAACACATGGGATTTTTAATCCAGATACCGACTCCAAACCCTGAGTCAGTGCTCCGCAAGGCTGAATGGGTAGGTGTAAACCACTTGCACTGACCACTGATCCATAACTGGTTCAACAAAGGCCATAATTTGTGCTATCCTGCCTGTGGGAAGCGCAAATAAAATATCCCCTGCTGCCTATCGTAAAAGAGTAGCCTATATGTGGTGATTTCCTCTAAAAAAAAAAAACGGTGTCAGAATAAAAATATGTTTGACGTCCAATAGCTGATGATAAGATAAAAAATCAATGTGGCATCATTAAATAAAACAAACTTTACTTTTTACTTTTATTGTAAACTTAACTCTGTCTCTGTTTCTTTTTCTCTCTTGTAAATTTACTTATTTTACTGTACAATATGTACCCAACTCTGTTAACTTATTCTATAATTAAATGTATCCATTATATTAACCGTAAAATTCACTTATTCTTTTGTAAATGTTACCCATCATACAAGGACGGGTCGTACCCCAGTGGTAAAGCCCTTGCTCGATGCGTGTTCAGTCTAGGATCAATCCCCATTAGTGGGCCCATTGGGCTATTTCTCATTCCAACCAGTACACCACAACTGGTATATCAAAGGCAGTGGTATGTACTACCCTGTCTGTAGGGTGGAGCACATAAAAGATCCCTTGCTGCTAATAAAAAGAGTAGCCCATGAAGTGGCGACAGTGGGTTTCCTCTCTCAATATCGGTGTGGTCCTTAACCATATGTCTGATGCCATATAACCGTAAATAAAATGTGTTGAGTGCATCATTAAATAAAACATTTCTTTCTTTTTTCATCATACATGTACAATTCATTCAATCTATTAATCCAACTCTCTCTACTTAAAAATAAAATTCACACTTTCTGTTGTACAATTTTTTTTATTTTTTTTGGTTTGTTTAACGACGCACTCAACACATTTTAATTACGGTTATACTGGCGTCGGACATATGGTTATGTCGAGAAAAAACCCCAGTGGTCAGCTGACGGGGATCGATCCTAGACCGACCGCGCATCAGGCGGGCACTGTACCACTGGGCCACGCTGCCCGCTTGTACAATTTAGTCACCCTATATTAAACATATTTCCTCCGTTTATTGTAAAATTAATTTACTCTAGGTACTGTGAAATGTATGCAGCCTATTTATTACAACATTTACTCAAACTTGACCATGATACTAAATATGTTTTTGCTTCATAAAATGACTTAGTAAGAAAAGCAATTTAAGAAAGTGTAAGCAAAATCTACTTGATAAATATCAAAGCCACAAATTTGATGGAAAATTACAGATGAGGTCAGTCTATGATTTGGTATGTGCGTTTTAGTAATTACTGTATGAGTTTGCATGCCTATATTCAGTGCAAATAGGTAACTACTCAAATGAATCAACTGCTAGACACAGAACCATATACAGGTACAATGTCTAGTTCTCCCCTATAATTAATAAATTAAAACTGAAATGCAATACATTATTTATGTGAAAATCATGATAAAATTAATACTACAAAAGCAACACCCAGTGAAAATAAATGTATTCTACTCCAAAGGCAAGCTATATAAATGATATAATAATAATTATACAGTCAAACCTGTGTTAACAACCCACCGAAGGCATACTATAATATGTGTCACATTAAAGGCATATTGTCACAGACCACTGACTTATTAAATGGCCAAACAAAGTATTATGTGAAAAATATGTATTTGATTTAACCTGAAATATACTTTATTCAAAAATCTAGTAACCATTATACTCCACTTATTAATGATATTTTATAAACAGAAATAACAAAATTTTAATTATGACAATGCATGGTCCATAATTTAAAATTAATATTGCCAAGAGGATTGACATGGATTTCACTTCATCATGGTTTAGTTAAGGTGATTCAATAGCCAGATTTGGTTTCCAAACATTGATGTAATTTTCATTTATTATCTACTTTTGGAGAAATAAGAGCCCATATTTTCGAAGCAATCTTAGTCTATGAAATCGTAAAATTATCGTAAGCTATGACATCACTATAGCATGTGCTGTAGTGATGTCACACCCTACGATGTTTTTACGATTTCGTAGTGGTAAGAGAGCTTCGAAAATATGGGTCAAGGTCCTTAAATCTGTGCCAGTATGCCTTAAAGGTTAGTTGGCTATTTGATAGTCAGTTTGTGCTGCATCTACATGAGTATTAAATGATTTGGGAGAACAATAAGGTTGGGAACCATCTATAAAATATTTATTCTAGAAACCCATGATTCCTTGTCCGTCTCCCCCTTTTACAGTTAAAACCCTCAAACACAGACCCGCTCTACTGTAAAATACTTTATTTTTGCGGGATCAAATTTTCACAATTTAAAGAAAATGCGTCAGTTCGTGAGCATTTATTTTCGCAAACCCGCAATGCCGTCGCACAATAAAGAACAAACAAACTGAAGTATCACTCTAAATTAGATACCCCTTAAAACCAAACAATTTATTTGGTCTCCTGGGTGTCTGGTTTAGAGTGATTTTACTGTACATGAATATGGTATGCTCTTTGTCCAAACCCCATCATCACACCCACTTATGCATACATATTTTATGGATGCCCCTTTATCTCTTAAGAAAGTGGACTGTTTTAAACAGTGAGCCAAATTTACAAAGGGTACTTTTGTCTTATATACACCGGCATCTGTAATTTGATATATATATACATTGCAAAAACACCTGCATTTATAAAAAATAGGCTTCATATATTTAGCTCAGAAAGTCTGTACTACATGTACATGAGGTAATTTGAGAGAACATGACACTTTACTCTTAAGACATTAATACTGTCTGTGTGTGATTTAGGAGAATGATAAAGCTGCTTTCTTGATAAAGGTGGCATATTAAGCAGGTTTGACTGTATATGGTACAGAAACAAAGTTATCAAACGGGCCTAACCCCAGGAGATTTCTGCTGGATCCCTGTCGACTCATCCGTCTCTCCGACTGCTGTGTGGCTTGGACTCGCTCGGTTAGCAGGCTTTTAGCACCAGGGTCAACACTGAAAACACAATACATACACATCTTTCATAATCTGAAACAAATTTGTTTTTGTTTAACAACACCACTAGAGAACATTGATTTATTAATCATCAGCTATTGCCAGTATTGGATGTTAACATTGGGTTATTTTGACATATAGTCTAAGAGAGGAAAAATGCTTAATGTTTTTAGTAGTAGCAATGGATCATTTATATGCACAATCCCACAGACAGGATAGCACATACCACAGACTTTTAGATACTAGTTATGGTGCACTAACTGGAACAAGAAATAGCCTAATGGGCCCACCAATGGGGATAAATACCAAACTGACCACACATCATGCAAGTGCTTTACCACTGGGCTATGTTCCACCCGTATCATAATCTGAATGACAAGACCATTAACACATTCAAGTTTCTATTTCTGCACAAGACAGTCTCAAAGGATTTGTTGACAAGGTCATAACACTATGATGCCATGAATCACGGCATCATCTACAAGAGGACAGCCACTTTCTAGGCTACATCTCAGCTAGGTGGACTGCCACTATTAAACCTGTTTGACAAATCTCATTAAACTGTTCATAATACATACTGTACACTATACATACATTTTGTTTCAAATTTTACTATGTGAAGAACATTTTCAAAGCTGTTCGACACCATATAACCGTAAATAAAGTGTGTTGAGGGCATCGTAAAATAAAACATTTCCTTCCTTTTTCAAAGAGCTTTTTTCTGAATATTATATAAAAACATTATTAAAAAAAACAAAAAAAACCTTTTAATTGTGATCTGAAACCTTGCTACTTTTTTCACCAGATTCTAGGAAATTGCATTTGAAGCCATCCAAAAAATTTAATTAACATTATTTCTTTTTCTTCAGCAATCCCGGAATTAACATTATGAGCAAGCCTGTCCTTCATGCCATAACAAGTGAACACTTCCTTCTAATATCCTACTATCCTTACTATCCTTCCTACAATATACAAGTAGGGCTAGCTCTGGGTGATCTGAAAACTTCGCCAAATCATCTATTTAAACTATAAAATTTTCAAAAACCCATGTATTTTCTCATAAAATAACAAGAAATTTATTCGCCAAGTTAAAATAAATTTCGCCATTTATTGTTTTTAAAATTTGCAATTGGTGAACTTTTCGAGTGCCAGAACTACATGTAGCCTTGGTGGCTGGAAAAAAAGTCACAGGAAAAAAAGTCACAATTTAGTATAGGAAAAAAAAGAACAGGAAAAAAGTCACCATTTTTATATATGGTAACAAAATGTATGGGTTTGTAGAGTATTGAATGTGGCATCATACTCATAGTATGTGTGTGTGTGTGTGTAAAACCTATTAACATGCTCATATACCACTAAGGCTTCGAGCATGTCC
>JAECMU010200834.1:0-11683 GCA_016106625.1 Dracogyra subfuscus
GAATATGCAGATTGGCGAATTTTTTGGCGAACATAAATTGTAACCCAGGGCTAGCCCTGGATTTGCGACGGCAATGAAATGCTAGGGCTGCTAGGGTATGTCCCTTTAAAGGTATATCAGTACATGTGTGTTTGCTTTATTTTGTTTAAAAGGTTACGTTTTATTTATTTATAGATTGAGTGCTCCAACATTGTTGAATATGCAGAAAAGATTATCAAGGCAAACAAGCTGGATAATGGTGAGTTTTGAAATCAAACTGTTTATTTTCATGATCCAATCGTATATGTATATATATATATATTTTTATTTTATTAACTTTTCATTATTCTGTATAGGTTTACTCCAGGAAAAAAACCCCATTAGTTTGTTTTAACCCAAAAAATTATTTAAACAAATTTTTACAACACCTGTCAATTATGGTTTCTCGTTTTGATTCGATTTAGAAAGACAAGTTCCTACCTGAAACTGAAACACATTTTTTGTTTAGTTACTCGAGCAAAAATGCTGTACAATATATTTGTTAAAAACATTTATTTTACTTTCATGCAGTCTGCTGTGCAGTTACAAAATCACATACATGCACGTGTGTGTAATGAATATGACCTGAAATTAACAACTAAATAATAAAATTGTCCCTTTTTTCTGTGAAAGTTGTCTTAATTGCTACATAGTATGTGCAACCGGATATGAGTTTAAAATAAATACTTTGATAAGAAGTACATGTTGGCTCTGACTATAAGTAGTTATCCCCTTAGCCAATCACCCTGGTTGATCTTTGTTTCAGTCAGTCACCCTGGTTGATCTTTTGTTTCAGCCAGTCACCCTGGTTGATCTTTATTTCAGCCAGTCACCCTGTTTGATCTTTGTTTCAGCATTCACCCTGGTTGATCTTTGTTTCAGCCAATCACCCTGTTTGATCTTTGTTTCAACATTCATCCTGATTGATCTTTGTTTCAGCCAATCACCCTGGTTCATGTTTGTTTCGGCCAGTCACCCAGGTTGATCTTTGCTTCAGCAATCACCCTGGTTCATGTTTGTTTCAGCAATCACCTTGGTTCACGGTAAGGTGGAGGAGGTTGTTCTGCCTGATGGTATAGAGAAGGTGGACATCATCATCAGTGAGTGGATGGGATACTGCCTCTTCTACGAGTCCATGCTGAAAACAGTCACCTACGCCAGAGACAAGTGGCTGGTCAGTTCACTCGCTTTCTTGTTTGTGCCTTTCTTTGCTTTCCCGGGGCGGGACATAGCCCATTGGTGCACGCTTGATGCACGGTCGGTCGGGGATTGGCGGGCTCATAGGGCTCAGGGCTTCTAGAATTTTATAAAAATCCACTAGCCATGGGATCAGTGATTTTAAAAATGTACTAGCCATGATTAAAAATTCACTAGCCCTACTTTAAATAAATACAATTTTACTAATAGTAATAATCAGATATGTCACTTGAAGAGATTGAGCTTAAAAATCCTTAGATTGGGGGGGAAAGAGTGGGAAGGATATTGATATTTGCAAAAATGTAAATACTGCATTAGACAAGGTGGGGTTTTTTCACTAGCCATTGGGCTAGTTATAGTAATTATGTACTAGCCCAACACTGAATATCACTAGCCATGGGAGTGGGGCTACCATAATCTAGAAGCCCTGCGGGCTATTTCTTGTCAAACCAGTGCACCACGACTGGTATATCAAAGGCCGTGGTACCCTGTTTGTGGGATGGTGCATATATAAAAGATCCCATGCTGCTAATTAAAAAGAGTAACCCATGAAGTGGTGACAGGAGGTTTCTTCTCTCAATATCTGTGTGGTCCGTAACTGTATAGGTCTGACCATAAATAAAATGTGTTTAATCCATCATTAAATAAAATATTTATTTCTTCCTTTGATTTTGCATATAGGTCATTGCTTACTGTAAGCAAACATGGCCTGTTATATGTGGGTTTTTTGTTGGCATATATGTTTTTTCTGTTGGGCATGGAAACATGATACATAATTACTATCAACAGCAGAGCATCGTAACATCGTTTGGCTTTGAACACAATAGCTATTTGATGATACAGAGACTTTCAGACAACTACATTGTCAAATGGTAGAAATCAGTGTGTAATAAATGAACAGCTACTGAGTGAAGTTAAAAATGTTTTGTTAAAGGGACATTCCCAAGTTTGGTGCAATGTTTTAAGATGTTATCTACTAATAAAATATTTGTATGATTAAACTGAACATACCAGTATTAAATATATTTTCTTGTTTAGAATATTAGTGGCTGTATATTAAACGTGTTTCTGATCGTTCTAATATTTGTACTAGGTTAATTTTCATTTTATTTCCTAACAAAATGTTTTCGTACGTATGAAATTATTTGACAACAAAATCCAGTTTCGGATTTAATATGTAAGTTTAATCGTAGAACTATTTTATTAGTCGGAACCATCTTACAATGCAACAAACTCGGGAATGTCTCTTTAATGACACCACTAAAGCATATTGGTTTATTAATCATAGGCTATTGGATGTCAAACACATATAGTAATCTGGTTATTACAGATTAATGGTTAGTCGTGTACTAGTGGTAGAATTGAACTGTGAGCCAATAAGGTCTCTTATTTAGCATACTTGACACTTGTTACAATAATACATGTTTGTTACAATAATACATGTTTGTTACAATAATACATACTTGTTATGCTAATACATACTTGTTATGATAATACATACTTGTTATGATAATACACGCTTGTCTTGTTATAATACACACTTCTCTTGTTATAATATACACTTGTCTTGTTACAATACACGCTTGTTATGATAATACACTAATACATGCTTGTTATAATAATACACTAATATACGCTTGTTATGATAATACACTAATACACGCTTGTTATGATAATACACGCTTGTTACATACATGTAATACTTTTTTAATACATACTTGTTACGATAATAAATGCTTATTACAATAATACATTTACAGGCTCCAGATGGTCTTATCTTTCCCGACAGAGCGACCTTGTATGTGACAGCCATTGAAGATCGTCAGTACAAAGATGAGAAAATCAACTGTGAGCTTTTTACTGTTTAGTATTATATTTACATTAGCATGTAGATTTGTTTTTAGTCTTGGCTAGAAGACTTTTTCACCTATAAATTATGTCTTTCAGAGTGGTTGATTGAGAAGTCGGGCTTAGTTACATGCATTTGTTCAGTATTTTCCAATCTATATTCCCAATCACTGTTTTACTCACCATGATTTGTTTTGGAAACAGTCTATGCTTAATATCCTGATATTTGATTATTTTTGTTGATGGTAAACTAATTAAATGTATTATCAAATTATTTGTATTAGTCTGCTATCAGTTCCTCATAATGACCATGGCATTATGCCACTGATGTCAATTCAAAATACTTGCCAAAAACCACTCTTTTTTCACTCGAAAAGTCCTCTGTATTTTTTTCACCGAAAAACCAAATGTAAATTAACCATTTTCTTTATTAAAAAATACACAATTTATTAGCTTTTATGATCACTTTCTGTATACAAAAATGTCACATTGATTATTGAGATAAATGTTCTGTAGTGTCATTCTGAATAGTATGTGTGTAAGAGTTTGTGAACTATCTGATGTATTTTCTAATTTAAATCTTTTGTTTTGCTCAGGGTGGGACAACGTGTACGGTTTTGACATGAGTGTTATACGAGGTGTGGCTGTAGGGGAGCCGCTAGTTGATGTCGTCGATCCGAAGCAAGTTGTGACAAACTCCTGTTTAATCAGGGTAAGTTCGTAATTTGTGTCCAGATGTAAATTGTTCAATTTCAATATCTTACCTCCTGCTTTATTTACTTGTAATGGGATAAAAGATCTTTTATGGGGTGGGGATTAATACAGGGAACATTTTGTTCAGTATCGTGTCGCATTTCACTACACAAGTTTCTGAGACGGTAATGATAGTTTTCAGTAGTCATTTTGAATGGCATTTACCATAGTTTGACACCCAATAGCCGATGTATTTTTCATGCTGGGGTGTCTTTAAACATTCATTCCATCATTCATTCCATCATTCATTTATTTTGAATCCTTAGAAACAACTGAAAAATCCTTAAAATTTCATTTGATCTTACAAAGCAACCATTTTAAGATATTAAACCACTCTTATATTTATTACAGACACACAGTTGTAATCATTATTATTTATACAGTGATTGGGGTGGATTTTGTAAAGAAAATTGTTAAATGTCTAGGGCAAGTTCTGGATCGGTAAATTTTTTTGCCAAAATATATATTAAACTTCCAAATTTTATAGATACCCAGTTATTTTCTAACAAAATATTAATTAATACTTGGAATTCTTTCACCAAATTAAAATAAAATTTACCAGTTATTTTCAAAATTTGCCAACCGATTCGACAACACTAATATGAACAATTGAGTGTATTTCTAGTTTTGTTTTAGCATTATAAAGGTTTTTTTGTTTGTTGTCATTTAATGATTTCTGCCCCACTTTCAGGAAGTGGACATCTACACTGTAAAGGAGGAAGACATGGAGTTTTCTTCTCCCTTCCATCTACAGTGTCGCCGTAACGACTACTGCCACGCCCTGGTCACCTTCTTCAATATAGAATTCACAAAGTGTCACAAACGCACAGGATTTTCAACAGGTATTTTCTTGATGCATTCTGCGGATATATAATTGCTTTTTAAATAAAATCAGGAATTAGGTCAGTTGGTTTTGAGGTGCTTGCATTACAGAATCGAATTGCCAATTCAACTTATTGGGTTTTCTCTCTCCAACCTATGTACTACAATTGGTCAAAGGGCATGGTATGTGCTTTGCTGTCTAAGAAAGTGCATATAAAAGACATCTTGCTGCATTAGGAAATATGTCGCAGGTTTCGTCTGATGACCGTTTCACAATGGCCAAATGTTTGACATCTAATAGCCGAGGATTAATTAATCTGTGCTCTAGTATGTACACCCTGAAGGGTGGAAAGGATGTTTAGTATGTACATAGGAAGAGAGTACAGGGGAAGGGGGATGTATTGACAGAATACATATACCAGACTCTTTAATTGTATCCAACAGGGTTTCAAGAATTTTAAAAAATCCACTAGCCATGGGATCACTGATTTTAAAAATGTACTAGCCCTACTTTAAATAAGTACAATTTTACTAATGGTAATAATCAGATATGTCACCTGAATAGGAAGATTGAGTTTTAAAATCCTCAGATTGTGGTGGAAAGTGGGGTGGGGGGGGCAGGATATTCATATTTACAAAATAAGTAAATTCAGCATTTGACATGGGTTTTTGTTTTCCCACTAGCCATCGGGCTAGTTATAGCAATTATTTACTAGCCCATCACTAGCCATGGGAGTGGGGCTACCATAATCTAGAAGCCCTGATCCAATGTACTTTTTAGTGTGAATGAATTATGTACACCTGTATATGGTGTGGTGTCGTTAAACAAAACGTAACTTTTTTTAATATGTTGAAATTACCAAATGTTTGTCATACAATAAATAACCTGATGATTGATAAACCAATTTTCTCTAGTGGTGTGGTTAAACAAAACAAACTTTAAACATTTCTAGTATGATCGTGGAGTGGAGTGGGTACTGTTTGCAGACACGTGTTATATTTGTTGTGCTGTGCAGTAGTTCTGTATTTTACGTTTGTGTTTTAAACAGCACCAGAGGCACCGTACACACACTGGAAACAGACCGTGTTTTACTTAGGAGAAAACGATCTGACTATCAAGAAAGGAGAGGAGATCAACGGCATGTTCACCATGAAACCCAACAAACAGAATAATGTAAGTTTTCATGTAATAATAATAATAAGTAGTTCCATAATGTAAATCTGTGCACGCTGAGATTTGTTCACTTAAAACCAGTTTAACCTTCAGACTGCTGCAAACGAAATATCTCACCCGACATCTCTCGCCATTCAATATACTGTATACTGTGCATTCATATATCCCACCGTTTTGCACCAGACACTTACCGAAAAGCATTTATTAAAAGATAACTGAAGAAAACTCTGCTTCTTGTGCCTTTAGATTAAAAATTTTTTTCAATGAAAAGTGGTTCTCGTTAAGTATTGTGTCATTTTCAGAGATCAATAGCTGATTGTGACAGCTAATTTAATAATAAATAAAAACGAAAATCACCAGATATTGGGATATGAGTCAAAAACCCACTGTTATCAGGAATAATGGACATAAATACTGGATCAGTTAACCAATTTAAAAATTAGAACCCACCCCCCATGAAAATAAGTGAGAAAATCTACACTTTTGAGACTTAAATTTTAATAGTATTATACAACATATTGTTGGACAAAGATGGATATTGTTATTCTGCATTGTTTTAAAAAAGCTTGGTTTGACCACACCCACAAATATTGTGTTGCCAAATTTCAGTTTTAACTTTTTCATGTTTTCCGCTATGTGCAAAATGTGTTCATAGAACACTGATCAAGACTAATCTTGATAATGGCCACTTTAGTTTGTTTTTGCCTGAGAAATACCTGAACATTTTGACAAATATGGCAGAATGTCGAGTCGTTTTCAGGAATTGATGGCCAATTGTGATAGCTAATTTGACAATGTTTGCCAGCAGAAAACCCCCATGAAATATTCGCTTATGAATCATAGTTTAAAAAAAACATTCTGGTCAAAAAAAAGATCAGGGGAATATTGGTCATAAATAAAATGCCACAAATGCCCACAAGTAAATGTGACTTTATATACATTTTTGAATATTTTCATTATGGTGTAATCGGAATTCATGTTTAGGCTAAATACCTTTGAATATTTTAATTTTGGTGTGATCTGATTCATGTTTAGTCTAAACATTTTGGAATATTTTCATTTTGGTGTGATCCGATTTCATGTTTAGTCTAAAAATTTTGGAATATTTTCATTTTGGTTTAATCTGATTCATGTTTAGTCTGTCATTTTGGGATATTTTCATTTTGTTGTGATCCGATTTTATGTTTAGTGTAAACATTTTGGAATATTTTGTATTTCAGCGTGATCTGGATTTTTCGATTGACATTAATTTCAAGGGAGAGCTATCCGATATGGCAGAGACATTAAAGTACAAAATGCGATAGACATGAGAATTTGACGTTTGACGGCATTTCATCGACTCCACGTGGTTTCGAGCACACGTACTTCACAGTGGCATAGAAGTGATGGATTGTAGCCATTCTGTTGTGATGGTGAAACGTGTGGTACCAAATATCACTGCTTTGTGATGCCTCTTTATCTGTTACCGCCAGAACTTTTGATGTACAGGAACTAAATGTTCTCAAAATGTTCCTGTTATTGTCCAGGTTATACAGATAAAATTATATATTTGTGTTGTCAGTCCCAGGCTTTTAGAAACTGGGATACAGACATGATTACATGATGTTAGTTTTCACGCGTCCCTATAATTTGACCTCAATACTGTATAGGGAATTCGTAACAGGATTTGTCTCCAATTATTTGATCTTCAGTCTATTTGCTTCTCATTGGTACATGGTTTTGCTATGGTGCTTTTTTGGTGGGGGTGGGTTTCTTGTAAATTTAAAAAAAAATCCTTTTCTTTTTTAAATACAGCATTAATAAGCAAAACATGTTTATTATTTTTAGGCACTTTGTATAAATATTAATTGGCTAATTTGGCTTCGGGTGGGTTTGTCTTATTAGAATGATACTACAAAGCTTTCGTAGAAAAAACACCTTCAATTTTTATTATCATGTTATCATAGCTGCAGTGTCGCTGAATCTTTGAGAGTCGGTCATGTCTTGGAAGTCCCAACATATTTATCTTGTACCTCACAGGGTTATGCTGTGAAGCCATGATGGTCGCAGCTGTTACGGAAATGTCTTGTGTTTTCATTAGTCTCATTCTTTTTTCTCATCCCCTTGATTATACCCTGAAATTTGTGACTGGATATCAGATACTTTCTGTGTAAAACACCCTTCATTGGATTAAAACTAAAACTATCCACATAAACCGTGAATTCTGATATTTAGGATTTCCGCAAAAACCTGATGGCTCGTTATTGAATTAAAAAGGGCTCACAGCAACATTTTTAACATTTTCTTTTGCGAAATATAATTTTCATCAAATTACTTTCACTGTTTTTTGTGTGTTTTTGCATCATGCATTTATTTCATCGGTTTATTTACACCACATCATGAATATCATTTTCTATCACGGTTTTGTAAATTTGTCTCACTTTGGATATTCTCATCTGGTCACTGGTAATTTGCGAGTCATTTTGCTACTATTTCTTTTGCATTGAGGGGAATTTGCTGATAAATGTTATTATTCGCTGGTTTCTGTATTGTTGGCATAAATTGCTGATGCAGAAAATAGTATTTTGAAGGGTACTGATGATGTATTGCATTTTCTTTGATATTTAGAATTTGTTTCAGTGAAAGAATGAAATCTTTTATCTGTTACAAAAAATATTAAATGATAATTTTCAATTAGGCTATTTCAATATTTTTAAAATGTTCTGTCGACAAAGAAATTTTTACCAGTTATGAAAATAAGAGAAATCAATGTTTGCAGCCAACATGATTTCAGAATGCATTTAAGGGAAACAAAAACTTTATTTTTTGGTCAACATCATAGGTCTCACTTAGGCATTGAAAGAATAGTGATGGGGTGGGTGAGTGGAGGGAGGGTGCTATATATTTGATTTTCAACTGGGGAAGTCGATGAATTATGTTCAGTGCCAGTGCCCCCCACCCCACATCCTGTCTTTTTTTTTTTCCCGATGTCTATACCTCGTTACATTAGTCACACATTTGGCGCAGTGCTGAAAGGCCTGTTTAAGGACATTGCAGTGTTATTTGTACATAAAATAGCTTTTTAACTCTACACAATCATCAAAATAAAAGTTGTTTTTTTTGTATTCAGTGTTTTTAATATGTTATAGATTGAATTTTAATTGTTTGTTTTTGTGAAAAATATTATAGTAGAAAGGTGAGTATGTCGTGTGGATAATCAAATTACAATAATAAATGCGCTCGTAATCCCGACCATATGTTGGACTATAAGGAGCCATACTTGGAAACCTTCTACATGTGTTGCATGAACTTCGTATATAGTGCGCTCGCATGATGTGCTGGGGTTGTTGGTTTTAACTGGATTAGTAGATCCATTGGTCATGATTGGACTTGTTTAAAGTCCAAACCAGTGCCCATAGACGGATTGTTTTAGTTGAGGGGGGTTTCTGAAACAATATGTAAATGTTTGTAATTTGAAATACGAAAATTTTACAAGATATTTCTCTCACACGCACAGACGGAGACTGTTCAGAACGGTTTCAAACTGATGCATACATCAGCGCTACTTAATAGTTTTTATCCAGGGTGTGTGGGGGAGGTGTGCAACTGGGAACCCCCCATAATCTGTCTTGGTAACTCATATCTTGTATAACCAAGGATAGTTCGTTTCTGTTGGAAAATGCATATAAAAGATCCCTTTATACTAATGGGGAGGGGGAGGGCATAGATACTACATGTCCGTATTACCAAATGTTTTGAACGATTGATCCAATAGCTAATTATTGTTTAGTGTGCTCTAGTAGTGTTGCTAAACCATTATGTAGCTTTGCTGTGTTGTTGAGCAAAGCTTTTCTAATGAGATTTATCTGGAGTCAATTTTTTTATTCTAAAAACTTTGAAAATTTGCAAGTTAATCTTCTGTAGCCTATTTCAGTTAACATCGTAAGTTACGTCTGCTACTAGCAGTTATACTGGCCGTGCCTTTACACGCGTTTGGCATAAATTTCACGCAAAAAATTGCATCATTACTGAAGCTGGAGTATTTTGAAGACAAAAGAATATAAAATATGTGTTCTTCTAACTATATTTGTTGATCTATAATAGTAATAAGAATCGTAGATTTACGTTTACGTGCAAAACGTAATTTACGATGTTTCGTGAAATAGGCTTATAACTGCAATGATTTTCAGGATCAGTCTTCACAAACTAATATAGATTTAAGAAATTTAGAAGTTTTGTTTTAAGTGATTAGTTCTGAAAGTGTATACTCATTATGAGAGCCAGTTTATTAAAAATAAATTAAAAACCTCTATTAAATTATAAATTTAAAAGTAATTAGCGTTTTAATCGGTTCAGGCTCCAAAAACTAATAGTGAGATATTTTGAAAGTTTTAGAACTTTTGTATTAAATTTTTAAGAAATTTAACATTGAACATTTGAGTCTCTGAATTGTTTCCTAGTGACACATAAAGATTAAATACCGGACATCTCTTGGCTGATGGGCCTCTTGTTTCTTTTAAGTTTTAAAACATATCACCATATAAAATGTACACTATTCTGTCTTTTTTTTTTTTTATTGGGGAGGATCATATCCGCACGCATTTTAGTAGAAATGGACAGGCCGTAGTTTTAAAACTATTAAAAAAATATATATTAAAAAATAAAATAATAATAATAACTAGGCCCAGTGGTGAAGTGCTCACTTTATGTCTGGGCCCAAATTGGGCTATTTTCTTTTTCCGGCCAGTGTACTACGACTAGTATATCAAATGCCGTGGTATGTGCTAACATGTCTGTGGGATAGTGCTGCATATAAAAGATCCCTTGCTACTAATGGGGGAAAATGTAGCAGGTTTCCTCAGACTATTCTAAATAAATTACCAAATGTTTAATAAATCAATGTTCTATAGGGGTGTCTGTAGTTAAACAAAACAAAACTTTCGTCGTTTTGAGATTTGCTCGGTGCGGTAACTCGGTATTAGCATGACACAGATGGAGTTGTTTCCCTTATAATTTTTTACTTTAATAAATTTTGTAACGATTTTTAACCAATACAGCTAAGTTAGTCCTACACTATAAGATTAACTGGTGCCAAATTCATAAGGCTCTTTTAAGCTCACTAAAGCATCGTCGTTACAATTCGTTTTGCATTGGACTGCGAGATGACAACGTTGCAAGAGTTGAGTGAATTGGGGTCTCCAATAAATAAATAAACCCCGTAAGTCTAGTTTTGCATTTAAACGTAAATAGCGGGCAGCATGGCCAAATGGTACAGTGCCCGCCTGATGCGTGGTCGGTCTAGGATCGATCCCCGTCAGCTAACCACTGGGTTTTTTCTCGACATAACCATATGTCCGACGCCGATATAACCGTAATTATAATGTGTTGAGTGCGTCGTTAAACAAACAATAAAAAAATAAAAATAAAATAAACGTAAATTTACGATTAAACCAACATATATATTATTAAAAGTTCAATGAATATAGTTTGAAGTACACACATTTCATTTTCTTTTGTCCTTAGAATGAAGGACTTAATTCCACACATATAGAGAGGAAACCTCTGTCACTTCATGGGCTACTCTTCGATTAGCAGCATTGGCTCTTTTATATGCAGCATCCCACAGACAGGATGGTACGTACCATAGCCCTTGATAGACCAGTCGACCACCGATCGCGCATTAAGTGAGTGCTGGGCTACGTCCCGCCCCGCAAGATGTTAAATTTGCGGGAGTGTTAGTACAATATATATACTCGTCGACCATACGTACAGCGAGCCATAGCGGCATACACTCACTATAACATCTTCTGGAATCGGTTTTGTGCGGAGATGCAGTTTTGAATAAGCTGATGTATGGCATTGTTAAACGCGTAAATATGTTATATTGTATTG
>JAECMU010200851.1:0-11626 GCA_016106625.1 Dracogyra subfuscus
TCAAAACAGAATATGGTTGAGATTTTCATAGTTTTTATTACAAACACAGTGAAACCTCTCAAAACTGGACCCTCTGTAAACCGGAATTCCCTCAAAACCGGACATTTTACCCAGTCCCGTTTTCAAAACCAGTACAAAACCAGATACCACTTAAAACTGGACATTTGTCTTGGTCCCTAGTGTGTCCAGTTTAGAAGGGTTTCACTTTAATAGTTAATAATATTTTAGTGGGATTTTTTAATATACACATACATTATATATATATAAATTAAATTCATAGTTATGTCTTAAAAAACCCCAAATCTCTCAGGATTTTATATCTAAACTATTTCCCCCTAAACACAATTTATTATTCCTTGCACATTCTGAGCTTGTCCAGGTTGTTACCTCTAAAACTCAATTAATGCCCTTAGTGTTGATTTTGAAAACTTTTCTGTCAAATGACACACTAATCTTTTTCACTTTTACAAAGAAAAGAAAGAATTGATTTATTTAATGACACACTCGACACATTTCATTTACGGTTATATGGTGTCAGACATATAGTTAAGGACCACACAGATTTTAAGAGGAAACCTGCTCTCGCCACTGCATGAACTATTCTTTCCAATTAGCAGCAAGGGATCTTTTATTTGCACTCCCCACAGGCAGGATAGCACAAACCATGACCTTTGTTGAACCAGTTATGGATCACTGGTCGGTGCAAGTGTTTTACATCTACCCACTGGGCCTTGCAGAGCACTCACTCAGGGTTTCGAGTCAGTATCTGGATTAAAAATCCCATGCCTCGATTGGGATCTGAACCCTGTACCTACCAGCCTGTAGACTGATGACCCAACCACGACTCCATCGAGGCCAATGCACTTTTACAAGAGTATGCTCTACATGAATTTTCATCTCTCCATTTTCAAAGTTTTAATTACATTTAACTCTTCCCTAATTTGTCATCATTCATTCATAATTCACTGATATAACTAACAGACTACTGCTAAATTACATATTGAAAGAAAAAGAAAAAAAGGAAGAGTTACAATTATTTGTCTACATTTTTTTAACATTAAAAAAAACCCCATTTCTTAAAGTTTTTTCAATTTCATTATTTTTGTATTCTTAAAGTATAATTAATTTATGAAGAATTAAACTGTATAAAACTGGATAAAAGAAATTTTAGTGTCTAACAAAACTGAGAAATAAAGAACCTGATATAAAGTGTTCAAACCATACAATATCAAATCCTTTGATATCACTTCCAACAGTAATTTCAAAAACAATTTAAAAAATGTTTCATTTTTTTTTTAAAGAGGCCAACCATTAAAACAAATCAAAGGTGACAAGCAATAACTTCTATGCATTGTAAAGTATCTTTTTATCTGGCAAAAAATGCCCGTCTGCCTCAGCCAAGATTACAACTGAAAGCCTTGCGTTGTCGTCTGCTCGGTCATACAGAATTCTCATTAGGAAATATGGACCCATAGCTCCAGATCATGCAAGTTAGTTGGGTTTTATTGTTGGAACTCTTCTGGAGAAGGGACCAAGACTGGATCCGATTAGCTCAGTGATGCTGACTGCTCACGACTTTATTGTGAAGTAAATTCTGAATGTTCTGGCCTCAGTTCATAAATTAAGACTGAGACACATAAAATGGAGATGTGTAATACAGCCAAGCCGTTGATTTAAACACATCTTGTCATTTTAATGTTTTAAATACTGGTCTGCTTCAACTTTTCACAGCCGTTTATCACAAATTACAACTTGTCAAATTGCATTAGCTAGAAACGTCCAAATTTAGGGGAAATGATGTGACAGCCAAGCATATCAGTTGGTTTTACAACTGTAATTAAGTTATCGGTTGCACAACATTGTGCTGTCATTGTGTGATCTATCGTCTGCGAAGGTTCATCTAATACAGCGCGCAGACAAGTTCTGATCGAATAACACAAGCAAGTACTAATGACAGTTCAGATTAATGAATACTACAAGACTACAGCACAAATATATGTCAGAACTTATTAGTATTAACTACACAAGCAAATACTAATGATAGATCAAATTAATAGATACCGCAATTCTGTGATTACAATTTGAAATACCACAATTTAAATGTAATGTAATGTAATAATAATGCATGTATGATTATTCATATCTGTATAACAGTATCATGGGTGTAGCGGTGGATGGATTGATCATGGCATATAACAAATAATTACTCAGTCTTTGTAGATTTTAAATGTAATGTAATGTAATAATAATGCATGTATGATTATTCATATCTGTATAACAGTATCATGGGTGTAGCGGTGGATGGATTGATCATGGCATATAACAAATAATTACTCAGTCTTCATAGATTTTGTTGCTGAAATACATGTACAAATGGCAACTTCAATACTAGTAAACAAAGAATGAAAAATATGCAGAAATCATCAGTCACTGGATATTAATATAATATTAAAAAACCCAACATATGATCGTTTCACTGCTTCAGAACATAAAATGTCATTAATTCAGTTGTGTTTGGTTTTAAAAACAATTAAAACCCAACATTTTGATTCAAAATTGTTTAACATTTGTAATACCAGGTAATCTAAATTTAAATATCATATGTATTGCCAATTTTATTTTATTAAAAAAAAAAAAATCTGAATTACTGAACCTAAACCACATTTAATAAAAGACCATAACTCATTTCTTTTAGACCAGCTTGTACAAATTTATAAGAAAGCTACCAAACTTTCTAAAGAATAAACCCACAAGAGTTATTCCCCTTTTTTTTCTATTAAACTGCAAGTTGGTCTAAACACTACACCAGGCACCTTTTCTCTTTGTACATGCATGTATTTTATAAAAACACTTTGATGAACTGAACATAGTTAATGAAATTTTAATTATATTTTATAACATTTAAATCCTACACACACAACAATTATCTCACCTGTTAGGTTGGAGGGTGGACATGATCTAAATAACAGTAATTATCTCACATGGTAGGTTGGTTGGTTGACATGATCTAAGTACCAGTAAATATCTCACCTGTTAGGTTGGTGGGTGGACATGATGTTACAGGACCCGATGAGAACGGGGATGCTGGCGGGGCTGGCGGATGACGACTGGGCTTGCTGGATGGACTGGATCATTGAGATGGCCTCCTGCTTCAGTTGTCTCACGTGTGTCTCACACACCGCACACACGTGGCGTGCACTCAGGTGTTTGCGAAACGAGTCAGGCACTTGAAGTTTTTCGTGGATTTTCTCCAGAGGTAAACTCTAAAAACAAGAAGAAAAATAGAAGCTGGTTAGGTGAATCTATCACAAACATCAAGGATATATCTTGTACTAAGATGTTTGTAAAACATTTCAGGCTTTTGAAGTTTAGCATGTATTTTTTCCCAGATTTAAATCTTAAACACAAAAAAGAAAGAAAGAAGTTAGACAAATGGTGTTTTCTAGAGAAAGAATGCTTGCAGCATAACTGACTGGTTTTCATCATATGCTTTCCAATTATATTCATGTAACTTTAGGTTTAAAAAACCAGTCTAGTGAGTAACCACAAACATTCAGCCTCCTGAACATGCCTTAGATTGCATTATCCATCAGTCATGACCAGATGTAAGAATTGTGCTCCAGGTTATTTAAAAAAAACAAAGATGAAGAGTTCAGAAGAACAGAAGACCTTGTTTGTTTTTAACATCCATCTGTCAGTACAATGAGAAAAGTGAATAAAGTATGCAGCGGATAAAGACCTTTTTTATATTCAAGTGTTGTGAGTGGATGACACCGTGCTCAAAACAATTTGTTAGCACTTGTAAAATTGTCTCGTGTTACTCCAGGATAAAGCTCAAGATAAGACGCTTTTCAAGTGGCAGGTCCAAGACCTTGAGATAAAAGGAGAGTTTTGTTCTTCACAGTCTAGCTGCACCTGCACAAGAAGTGACTTTGTAAAGTTGAGGGCAGCGCCCCCACGAGATCCCAGTCAGTGAGTGAAACACAAGACTATAAGTGTTTTAGGGATCAACAGTTATGTCACCACCACACACAACAAGCTAAGAAGTCGACACCACACAAGTTGATTTGTAATAATGTCACAACCACACAAGTTGTTGAAGGCTTTGTTTAAAATACATTTTCAAATGTTTTCAAACTATGTTATACTTGATGGGACTTAATTTTATTGTAATTTATTAATTTCACTACAATTGATTGTTTAAGTATTAGGTACTGAGAACAACTCAGCTATCTGGGGGTTTATCCAGGACAAGATAAAATATTTCATGGTGGTCTAATTTGTATAATTCATGAACCAGAATTTAAGAATATAATGAAACTCAAATACATACATATAATAAAAATGCATGATACTACCTTTTCAATTCATGAATTTAGGTAATCAGTGAAATGTGTTTATTAGCAAAACTAAAATTTAATCCCATGAAAATAAATGAAAGTTAATGTAGTGGCTTTCTACTTTCTCATTGAGTAAATAAAATTCACTCTTGATTGATAACCACATTCGATAACTGAGATTCGAACTCAGTATCTACCAGTCTCTGAACCCACTAGTGACTGACATCTCCCACCGAGTTAACATCCAATAACTCTGGATGATAACCAATACTGGGATTCGAACCCAATATCTACCATTCTTAAAACCAGTGTCTTAAGCACTACACCAATGACTATTATATCTCCTTTGTACTGGAGCATAAAGTGAATTTATTCATTTATTAGTGCAAGTAGGTCATCACACAATAAATGAATCCTACTTCCTCCAATGATTCACAGTAGTCTTTTCACATTCAGATCAAAGAAAACTAGAAAACAATGTAGTACAAAATATACCACACCCATGTACATGGAGTAAACTTTTGATTTACTGGTAGATTTCTTTTTAGGTTTGACATCATGGCACCTTCTAACAATATAACATGGTCTGTGTCAAATTACAAATACTAATTGCACTTTTTTTATGAACTGGATAATTTATTCACCAATATAAAAAATTCAAGGTTTTAAATGTGAAATTTACCAACAATCATATAGATATCATAGGTAAATATTTTAAACAAATTCTTTTAGACTACCCAGTATTGATTGATGTTCAATCAGCGAAGCTTGTTTAAAGGTTTATTGTTTCACTACTAGGATTTTTATATATTATTATTATTATTATTCAGATAAAAATATTAATAGCTATACTAATTTTCAAAAGCACATAGATACTGAGATAAAGTTCAAGTCAGGTCACTTACACAGATAAAAAAAAAAGAGAAAACAATTCTGAAAAAAAGAGAGCAAAAAGTGTTTACTGGTTGAGGCAAAATGTCAAAACAAACTGAGGCACCATACAACACGTCTGCTTCATCTGTGTTCCCTAATTTGTGTTTTCAACATTTGTTTCCTTATATTATGGTACTTTTTCCCTTTTAATAAATCTTTGAATCATGATTCAAGAGTAAACATAATTGATATATATTTTGTCATTCATCAAAGAGAAAGATAACAGATAACGACTTTTGATCACCAAAATAAATCAATGTGGGAGCCTTTCTGATAAAATAAATAATAAAGAATAAGATATCTTGGATGAATACAAACCAAATATTTAATAAATCAATCAATCAACCTTCCAATAATATTAAATAACATTCAGTTTATGTGTTAATTTATTTAGCTGTTTCTGTAGAATATTAAACATGCTTATAACGAAATAGTTTGAGCATACTGTGTGTGGGTCCCAAGATGGTATTCAGACCAGGTACCTATCTAAAGTGAAACGGGTTGGTGTTGGATAGGAGTTACATGTTAATTGCGAGACAAATTATATTTATAACGTCCACATAAGTAAAAAATGTTGGGTAAACTTTAAAAAATAGAGAGAAAATGTATACATACATGTATTATATATCACCTGTTAGCAATTATTTGACCAAACAGCTCTGTCGTACAACAGTTTACAATCAATGTTAAAACCTAACTGTAGACAGATGTGTGTATGTTATTCAAATCCTAAACATTACAAGAAAAAAATGTTTTCTTAAAATTAGCAGGATGATGTATCCCATTCAATAGAGGCACTCCAATCAGAGACTTGAGACAATCACATACTTGGGATAATCCCATTTCTCCTGTCTTTAGCTTTATCTCCTGTTAGCCATTGCTGTCTTAATTGTTAACTGTATAAACAAAAATCAGTATACTGAAATCCAGTTAATTTGTAAACATTCTGTCCCAGTCACCAATACTGGAGCTTGTGCTTGTGTTACCTGCTCAAAAAGATAAAAGGGAACTGCAGGTACACAAGAGGAAGCCTACACATTGTTGTCTAATTACAGGTAACAACAGAGAATTCAGTGTTGTTCACACACTGGTATCACCTGGAAGGATCACATCTTAGGCTTAACACCCATCTCACCTTCAGCCAGGTGTAGGATAACATCTCACACAAGTCTTTGATCTCTTTATTAACCTAGTCAGCCAACAGAGACAGGATTTGTTCTTCCTGTTTGGCTATATACTTACATGCTTACACTTTTAGATACTATTAGAATGAATTCACTTAGTAGGGAACTCAATGCATAATCTAGTGATGTAAACAAGATTGAAGAACATGAACAGCTGTGTAAAAAACCCACAATACTGAATGCTGTCAGTATAGCAGTAGAGTATGGAATAGTTAAGAAAATATATAATAAACTGTCATTCATTTATGTACATGTATGTATCCATCCAAATCACTCACCCACAAAACCCACTTACTCATCTATCCATCCATCCATTTATCTGTCTGTCCATTCATTCATCTATCCATCCATCCAAATCACTTACAAAACCCACTTACCCATCTATCCATCCATCCATCCATTTATCTGTCTGTCCATCCATCCAAATCACTCACCCACAAAACCCACTCACCCATCTATCCATCCATCCATTTATCGATCTGTCCATCCATCCATCCATCCAAATCACTCACAAAACCCACTCACCCATTTATCTGTCTGTCTGTCTGTCTGTCCATCCGTCCGTACATCCATCCATCCATCCATCCATCCATCCATCCATCCATCCAATCAATCCATCCAAATCACTCATCCAAAAAACCCACTCACCCATCTATCCATCCATCCATTTAGCTATCTGTCCATCCATCCTTCCAAATCACTCACAAAACCCATTTCACCCATTTATCTGTCTGTCTGTCCATCCATCCATCCTATAAATCCATCCAAATCACTCACCCACAAAATCCACTCACCTATCTATCCATCCATCCATTTAGCTATCTGTCCATCCATCCATCCATCCATCCATCCATCCATCCATCCAAATCACTCACAAAACCCACTCACCCATTTATCTGTCTGTCTGTCTGCCACACACCCACCCATTCATTTCCTCAATTTATCTATCTATCTAAAACACACACATCCATCTATCCATCCATCCTTCTATCCATCCTTCCATCCATCCATCCATCCATCCATCCATGGATCCATCCATCCATTTGTCCATCTGATAGGCAGACATAAAAATGTTTGGTAAAATAACATTATGGTTGATAAAAATATGAAAATACAGTGTTTCCTGTGGTTATAGTTCATGTGGATGACAAACATAATTCTGAACCACATTATTAGTTTCCAAATAATCAACAGAAGAGATAAAACGTAAATTCATAAGTCTATTTTTCATCATTACTAAGCCAGCTTTTGCACCCAGTCCCTCTAATTACAACCTACTTGAACGTCCAATTTGGAACACATCATAACATAATTATTTCATTGTCTACATTCTTCCAACTCATTAAAATAATTCTAAAGATAATTACTCCAAACATGCAATGCCAATTTTTCAATAATTGAGTTCAGTGTTTTGTTGCTGAATATAAATGCCTTTATCGATATTAATAATTTCCTTTTGAGATTTCTTCTCTTCATTTTATAAATTGTTCTTTGTTTACTTTTCTATTTTTTCTTTAATTTTTTCTTTTGTCTTCCTCTTCCTGGTATTCCTTTCTTTCCTTTGTGTATTGCTAATCTGTGCTTACCTTAACACAAGTCACGTCTTCTGCTTCAGTAAAGGAGTGCCAGCTTGAGTATGCTAAGATGTAAGATCAATTCTGGCCAACCAGTATTTAGCAACTATTACCATAGTATGTGCTTCCCCAAATTCAGTTAATTCAAGTAAAGAAAGAAAGCAAGAACGAAATGCTTTATTTAACGATGCACTCAACACATTTTATTTACGGTTATATGTAGACCGATGGCTAACCACAACACCACCGAGGCCGGTTTAATTTGAGTAATCCATACCGTTATGAAATGCTCACCTTCCATTTTTTACACACTTTCTGGGGGAAGTCAGTCTGTACCCCAGTGAGCGTGTTTGAACATTAATTTGATATAAGCACATTACATTCTGACAGTCTTATGTGGACATACATATATACAATGCTCACCAGCCTAGGCTCAGATTTGTGAAGCAATCTTAGCACTGTGATATCATAAAATCTTTGTAGGCTATGACACGTGTTGTTGTGATGTCATAGCGTACAATGGTTTTATAATATTGTAGCACTGAGATAGCTTCGAAAATATCAAGCTTGGGGGGGGGGGGGGAGAAATTTAGTTCAGTGAGTTGAGCATTCGCCTGGGGTGACTGCATTACAGGATTAAACCACCTGAGTGAATCCATTCAGCTGGAAGGGTTTTTCTCATTCCAACCAGTGAACCAAAACTGGTCAAAGGCTATGTTATGTGCTTTCCTGTCTGGTGGAAAGTGCATATAAAAGATCCCTTGCTATATTAGGAACATGTAGCTGGTTCCCTCTGATGACTATGTGTCAGAATTACCAATTGTTTGACATCCAGCAGCTAATGATTAATTAATCAATGTGCTCCAGTGGTGTCGTTAAACAAAAACATTCTAGCCTGGTTTCAGAGCTAAATGTTAAATAAATGTTACATGACAGAAGCCAGTCAAACAGTTAACGGATATCCATAATGGAACCCATGTACTGTGAAAAATATACTTGTACATGTTTGAAAATAATATCTTAGTTGATGACAGTTAGTGTTTTCTCCGACTTGCTGGAGTGTCACAATGAACATGTCTGCTATGAAATTCACAATGTGCTGGACACTGTTAAACAAACATTCCTTTCCTTCTTGAACAGGGTTTATGTTAAAAACTGTTTTAGTATCTGTATGGATAAAAGGATCAAACTTGGATGTAGATCCAATGCCCAGAGCTCGGATTACATTACCAGTGAATCTCTTTCATTGGAGTCCAAATTCTAAGGTTGGAGCTGGGTCAAAAAGAACACAGACAAACCTGCTCAAGTATTCACCTCTGATTTACAGCCACTTGTGTAAAGCAACTACCTGAATGAAGCAACCTCTGATAAATCAATACCTCAAAGAAGAAACCATCTCTGTTAACCAGTCATTTGTAACAGAGTCACTTCTGATAAGCAGTAACCTCTTACAAGCAGGAACCTCTTTTAAGCACCACCTATATAAATTTGCCACCTCTAAAAACAATTACCTCTGTTAGACAGCCACCTCTAATAAGCAGCCATCTCTGTTAAGCAATCCTCTGTCAACAAGCCATATCTGTCTAACCATATTGAGTTAGTTACACATTGTGTTCTCATTGTAACAATTTACTTCTCGTTTTCATCTTGGTGGCAATACTGCTAATGATAAATGACACTGATTTGATCAATAAAATGAAATACTAACTCCCAGCTTTCAATACAGATCCCAAGCACCTTGTTTGCGCTCCAGTTAGCAATTGCTAATTAAACAACTGGTTTTCAATGTAAATTGTTGCTAATCACAGCCTTCAAGAAGCCGGCAAGAAAGAAGAGAATTTAATTGAGTTGGGAGGGAAGGATGAGTTTCCTACAGATAAAGCACAAGTTGTGAAACTTTTGACAGCACAAATCCTGTAGCAATAAATGCCATCTGGTGAAGAACAAAACATGGCCGCGTGAGACTTGGAGCCATTTTTCATCCACTGATTATAACAAAAGACTTGTTTTACAACTGAATGAGCTGTAGGGAATGCAGCGGATCAGTTCTAAATGAAGAAAAGAAATCATAAATGTCATGTTTGTAAGATATTATTGTTTCTGTGGAAATGCACTGTAAATGACACTTAATGGCAGTGACAGATTAAACTTTTATACAGTTGTAGTTTTTTTTGTGTTTTCAAAATGAAATAGAATATTGTGCTGTATGGAAATAAGGAGGTTTTTTTTAAAGGTAGAATATTTGCAGTTCTTCCCATCTACTAGTATAATGTCAAACATTTCCCCATGTGTTTTTTTTAAACATTAAAAATCAATAACTGTCATAATTTTGTCTTCTATGACATGAAAATTGTTATGACTCACTTTTTATTTATTCATATAAGTTTCATATTACAAATTTCAGTTTACATATAATCCGAAGTAAAAGATATTTCAAATACTCACTGGTAAATGGCATATTGGATTAAAATAAACTAAGTATGATCTTAAGGGAAAGAAAAGATAACTATGTATAGTTACTGGACACTAGAACATATGTCTACCATATCATGTGAGCCTGCCTTACAGCAACACAAGCCATACTATTTAAATTACAAAAACTAAATCTTTTTTAAATGAATACATGCTTAAATATTTTACATAAAAAGGGGTGAAAATTTGGTTTAGAAAGAAAAAGGCCTATAAATCCTCAATTTAGATCAATCAATGAAGTATCTTTTGTACGACTTCACCCACAATGAGGAATATGATCTAAAAAACCAGCACCAGACTCTGGCAGTGACTAGAACCCAACCGCATGTAAAAAGGCTCTTCTTGCATTACTTGACACATGCGATGAAAGTGGTTATTTAGTGCATTCACGGCCCATTCTCAGACCCACTCCACACACTGCAGGGTGCATCTATTTCATGCTCATTTGTAATCAATAATCTTCTCTGCAGTGTAACATGCAAGCACGTTAATTTCAATTGTTGGGATTCAATTTCGGTGTCAGTGTCTCATTAGGGTGTTTATTTCCAACGTGGTGCAAGTTGACAGGTCTCCTGGCCTCATCTATCATATCTCGACTGTGTAGTACCTGACAGGGTCTTACAACACACAACTTGTTCCTGAGAGAGGGGTCGAATACAGGAGACCTGCGCTCAGAACTAGTGTTACACTGGGACATGTTTTGCACTTGACTGATGTCATCGTTGAAAGATATCTGAATGAATGAATGAATGAATGTTTGAAGACACCCCAGCATGAAAAATACATTGGCTATTGGGTGTCAGACTATATAGTAACTGCAAACGTGAAGTAATGATCAACATCAATATAAAAATGCAAGCATTCAATTAAAACAAGAGTGTAAAGAACTGTCTTCAGTGATATTTATTCATATCTATTCCATTGCATCACTGACATGGTCATGTCAGGATGTAGCTCATTGGTAAAGTGTTTGTCTGATGCACAGTTGGTTTTCGGATCAATCCCTGTCAGTGGACTCACTGGGCTATTTTTCACTCTAGTCAGTGCACCATGACTGATATATCAAAGTTATTGCTATCATGTTTGTGGGATGGTGCACATAAAAGATTCCTTGCTACTAATG
>JAECMU010200852.1:0-10829 GCA_016106625.1 Dracogyra subfuscus
GTGTGTGTGTGTGTGTGATTAAAAAAGCCAAAGTGTATGTGAGTATGATATCATGATGTCATCTAACAGGTAAAGATGAAATGTATGTGAACTTGATGGAATTATTGGAACGTTCTAACTTAGGTTGGTAACTTCGAACCCGAGTAATCTCGGCTCCAGATAAATATGTGTATTGAAATGAACTTTTGAACTGCATATGCCATAACAATTAACCACTGAGGTGTGTGCCATAACAAATGTTAGCAAATATATGTTATCGAGAGTGTTAAAGAGGGAAAAAAGGAGGTTGTAGTGGCCTTGCATCTACCCGTTGTGCCCTTAAAAACTCACTTTGAGCTGGAGACGGTACCAGGAAGGGAACCCTGTACCTGTCATTCTTGTAAGACCACCGTTTGCTTAGGCACTGCACCGTTGAGACCAATATAACAAATGCCTTGGAATTCCTCTTAACTAAGCCGATGGGGTCCGAGATTACCTGTGGCCGAGATTACTCGGGTCCGAAGTTACCAGGCTGAAGAAGATATTTGGCATGTGGAATTTAACGATGGACAGGGGTGTAGAGTGGTCTGGAACATGAACCGAGAAACCTCAATAGTCTAATATTGCACTGTATACATGGTTTTGCCGATGGGTAGGGTGGTTCGTCCAATGCCCATGAAGGAAAGGGGTAGGGGGTGTCTGTAGCAGTGACATTTGGCCGTCTGGAATGTAATGTTGTTGGTCCGTGTTTTAGACCCACCTCAATCACAGTATGTGTTCGGGTTTTAAGGGAACCAAGAAATGGACTTTAGAAATAAAGGCAACCAGACTATCTCGGAGATTCTATACTAGCTCTGGACATAAAAGACACAAAAAGACAAGGAGCGATACTTATGCATTACACTGCCGATGACGTGTGCGACATCTTGGAAACGTTTCCTGACACCGGAAGCGACCTCAACGAAGCAATACAAACATTAAATCACTACTTTAATCCCAAGAAAAATGTCACATTTGAAACATACATGTTTCGGCAAGCTGCACAAAACACCCGTGAAACTATGGATACTTTTGCCACTAGACTTAGACAGTTGGCTACATATTGCGAATTTACAGATCTCTCTCGAGAAATAAAAACTCAGATAATACAAGGTTGCAACTCTGCAGCCATACGAAGACGCATACTTCGTAATCCAGACATTGCTTTAGATGAAATTCTAAATATGTCCCGATCCTATGAACAGTCAGAAGTACAAGCACGAGACATTGAACTAAGAAATAACCAAAAAACCAAATCAGTCAGAGTTGTTAGCAATAAGTCTAGAAAACCTGGCTACAAAATGTTTTAAGAAACCTCACAATGTCACGTCTGATTTCATCACATGTTACAACTGTGGATATGCATTTCCACACACCAATGTGATGTGAAAAGCTTCTAGGGCATGGTACAGTATTATGCACGTTTCATTCCCTCTCTAGCAACACTGTCAAAACCTCTTCGTGACTTGACTAAACAAAATGCTGACTTTGTTTGGACATCTGTTGGAGAAAAAAACATTTGTTGAAATCAAGCAAGCACTATCAAGTGATGGTGTAATGACCTATTATGATCCATCAAAAGCGACTGAACTAGTTGTCGATACAAGTCCATTTGGTTTTGGTGCCATTTTGCTTCAAAAAGATGAGAAATCAAACATAAAAGTTGCTACATATGCAAGCCGCTCCTTGACAGACGTTGAACAGCACTACTGCCAAACAGAAAGAGAAGCCCTTGCACTTACCTGGGGTATTCTTCACAATCATCTCTATATCTATGGTCATAATTTCACTGCAGTCACAGACCACAAGCCTCTAGTCCCTTTGTTCAACAATTCAACTTCCAAACCACCAATACGCAGTGAACGATGGATGCTAAAGCTGCAAGCATATGACTTTGAATTGACATATCGGCCTGGTTCAAACAACCCAGCTGATATTATGTCACGACATCCGATGAACTCTGCGATGAAATCAACACGTGAAGAAAAAAATAGCGGAGGAACACATCAACTTTATTGCTCACAACAGTGTTCCCAAAGCACTAACACTAGACGAGATCAAAACAGCTACAAAAACTGATTCTGTGTTACAAAGAGTGATTGAACTAATCAAATCAAACCAATGGAAATTAGTGAAAAATGACAAAACCTGCGACTCAAATGAACAAGCAACCAAGAAACAACTCCAGTCGTTTGCTGCCATACAGCAAGAACTATCTGCAACTTCAGATAACGGCATCGTACTTCGAGGTACTCGAATTGTAATCACTGCTATACTTCAAAGAAAAACTTGTCAACTCGCGCACCAAGGTCACCAAGGCATTGTAAAAACGAAAAAGCTTCGACGTCAAAAGGTATGGTTCTATGGAATTGATTCCATGGTCGAATCGATCATAAAATCATGTCTACTCTGCCAAGTGGCAACTTTCCAGCCATCGTGAACCACTCAATATGACTACACTTCCAAAAACTCCATGAGATGAAGTATGTGCTGATTTCATTGGTCCCTTGCCATCTGCTGACTATCTGCTAATTGTGTATGATGAATACTCTCGTTATCCTGAAGTAGAAAGAGTAACATCAACCTCAAGCAATGCAACAATTCCTGTCTTTGACAAAATATTTGCAACTCATGGAATCCCAATTATTCTAAAAACAGATAATGGACCTCCATTCAACAGCGATCAATTCAAGCTGTTTGCACGGCATCTTGGATTCCATCATCGTAAAGTAACGTCATACTGGCCAAGAACAAATGGTGATGCAGAACGCTTCATCAAAACGTTGGAAAAAGATCTTCGAACAGCCGAAGCTGAAGGACTACCGTGGAAAAAAGAACTGTATAAATTCTTAAGAAACAACCGTGCAACTCCACACACATCTACTGACAAACCACCTGCAGAACTTCTATTCAATCGTCCGTTCCGCACTGTGATACCAGAATTGAGTGTACCTGTTGACGATCATACTGTTCGAGAAAAAGACAACAACTCTAAACATAAAATGAAGGTAAATGCAGATAATCAAGCCAGAGCAAAACCACACTGGATCAATGTTGGCGATAACGTGCTGATTCGTCAAAAGAATTCAGGAAAGTTATCTACTCCTTTCAGCCCTCTTGTATACCAAGTAACCAAAGTAAAACAATGATAACTGCTCAACGAGGAGAACATACCATTACCCGGAATTCATAATTTTTCAAAGTGGTAAATATTCATAATAACCCATCAGCTGACACAAGGAAAAGTGATGCACCTGATTGCAACGATCAAGCCGGAAACCGAATAAATCCAAAGCGTGACAGACAAATGCCTCACAGACTTAAATACTTCAAACTGTGAGACTCCAAACTGTGAGACTTCAAACTGAAACATTAAGCTGTGAAGTGTTTCATCTTATGCTAAAAGTTAATTAATTATTAACATCAATTTTTTTTTAATTTTTTTTAATTTTTTATTATGATACAAAGAAAGTTTTATCAACATCTTTAATTTGAATTTTGTAATCAGTATAATCATTTAATCCTTATTTAAAAATCTCATACACACTACATAAAAACTATTTAACAATGACAGAAAACTGTTTTGGAAGGATATTCTGCGAAGTTTTAGTTTTATGAAGAACATTATTAATGGAAACTGCTATGCATTTAAACAACTCAAGACATTGACAGTTTTGAAAATGTTTATTGTTTAAAAAACAAAAACTATTCCTATTCCCCCTTATTAATTTAGCATAACCCCTATGAAGGAATGTTTTAGTTGGGTTTTTATTGTTGTGAACAAACTATTAATGTTTTGTTAATTCAGTATAACACCATGAAGGACTGTTCCTAAACATGTTGGGAGGGTGTAATATTGTTGGTCCGTGTTTTAGTCCCACCTCAATCACAGTATGTGTCCGGGTTTTAAGGGAACCAAAAAATGGACTTTAGAAATAAAGGCAACCAGTCTATCTCGGAGATTCTGAGTTTGTGTTGAACATTATACTTACGGAGACCTGCGCTACAGCTGTGGTCCGTTCTCGACACCCATGACCATCCAACATTACAAGAGCAGTCGGTATTTCCGTTGTGCATTACACAAACTCCATTGTCACATGCTGGGTCACATTCACTGGCGTCCCTAACTTCGGCTGAAATACAAGAATACTGACACAGGTAAACAAAAACGACATACCAAAGGTTTTTTGTTTTGTTTTGGTATAACGACACCACTAGAGCATATTGATTATTTTATTAATCATAAGCTATTGGATGTTAAACATATTGTAAATTTGACACATAGTCTTAGAGAGGAAACCCACTATATTTTTTTCATTAGTAGAAAGGGATATTTTATATGAACCATGCCACAGACAGAGTAGGACATATCACGGCTTTTGATATACCAGTCGTGGTGCGCTGGCTGAAACGAGAAATAGCACTAATGGGCTCATCTGACGAGGATCGATCCCAAACTGACCGCACATCAGTTTGATAGTTTACTACTGGGCTATGTTCCGCCCCAACACTTATAGTTACATATTAAGAGATGTTTAGGTTTATAATATCATTGCATTTATATCCAGTGTGATTCTGGCCGTTCATATTTATTCACTTGGGATTTAGATATATTGTTTCTGGTACTTTCGTACACGTCAGAATTGTACATTAGGAAATAAAATACATAATAGTGTTTTCGGGAACATGCAGAAATCTAAACGACAAAAGCATGGCACAGTCAAAATCGTATCTCTGCACAAGGCAGGGTTCAGAGGACGTTCTATACAAAGATTGATAGTTTCTATGATCCACTATGGGGTGAGTTGCTAACAGGGGGACCGGCAGCATACACTTCATCCTTCCTGCACCTCCCAAGGAGATACGGCAGTGTACATTTCATCCTTCCTGCACCTCCCAGTCCTCAAATACACACCCGCACAGAGACAAATGGAATACATAGGACTGTGAAGGCATGCGCTCATGAATCACCATGAAAATGGTGATGATATCAGGTGTTCGCGAAAAGTGAGGATATCCTGCCCCACCGGTGGCACCCGTCATGAGCACAACCCACAGCACCTATGTAAAGTCCACAATAAGGTAAAAGTATACACCATTTTCTCCAAAAGGATGAAAGTCAGTTTTTTTTCTTCTTTTTTTCTAAATGGATAAAAAAAAAAGAGAAAAATTAAGGTCTGCACTTCTGTCTAAGTACAGTGTGGTTCCTGGAAACACAATATATGGATCACTGATATTTTAAACAAAACTATATCGGCCATTATCTCCCTTTCATGTCTCATGCACAAATGAATAGATATGGGTGAATGAGTGAATCGATGGATAGATGGATGGCGGATTGATATTAGAAGAAATGGAAGTATGGATAGTTGGATAGATGGACGGACATATGAAGAAATGGAAGTATGGCCATCACATGTATGAATTAATGGAAACTACATATCATACCTAGTTAAAAACAGTTTGAATGTTTTACACATTCCATTTAGAACAGAAGATATGGCATTTTGAAGATGACACACTTCAAAAACAAACTGAAAAAATACTTTTTTTTCATGATCATTTTATCTCTGTTAAGTACATTAAAACCAAATAAATAATTCATTCCGTTAATTAAGTTAAATGAAGTGAGGAACCTAAAAGAAATATTTGTGTTTGAGGATCAGACCAATTAAAAAATATATATATATATATATATCAATAAACAAATAAAATAAAAACATCAATAGGGTAACAAAAAACAACAACAAACAAACAAATAAAATAAAATAAAAATAAAACATATTTTATATTGACCATACTGCCAATATCAAGTCCACAATACTTGAACCCATAATCTTATAGAATAAACAAGTACCACTGAACTTTCATGTACTAAACTGCATCTGTATGTACCATCATCATCAATTGTTGACGAAACCATCATCATCACTTTATATACATGTCCACTGAATGTCTTTATATTAAAATATAACATTGTCTTTATAACTTTATATACATGTCCACTGAATGTCTTTAAATTGAAATATAACACCATCATCGTCATTGTATATGCATGTCCACTGAATGTCTTTATATTAAAATATAACACTGCCGTTATCACTTTATATGCATGTCCACTGAATGTCTTTATATTAAATTATAACACCATCATCATAACTTTATATACATGTACCACTGGATGTCTTTATCTTGAAATATAACACCATCATCATAACTTTATATACATGTCCACTGAATGTCTTTATATTGAAATATAACACCAACATCATAACTTTATATACATGTCCACTGAATGTCTTTATATTAAATTATAACACCATCATTATCACTTGATATACATGTATCACTGAATGTCTTTATATTAAATTATAACACCATCATTATCACTTTATATACATGTTCACTGAATGTCTTTATATTAAATTAGAACGCCATCATTATCACTTTATATACATGTCCACTGAATATCTTTATATTGAATTATATCACCATCATCACAACTTGATATACATGTACTTCTGACTGTCTTTATATTGAAATATAACACCATCATCATCACTTTACATACATGTACCACTGAATGTATTTATATTAAATTATAACACCATCATTATCATTTGATATACATGTCCACTAAATGTCTTTACATTGAAATATAACACCATTATCATCACTTTATATACATGTCCGCTGAATGTCTTTATATTAAATTATAACACCATCATTATAACTTTATATACATGTACCACTGGATGTCTTTATATTAAATTATAGCTCCATCATTATCACTTTATATACATGTCCACTGAATGTCTTTATATTAAATTATAACACCATCATCACACCTTTATATGCATGTACATCTGAATGTCTTTATATTGAAATATAACACCATCATCATAACTTTATACACATGTCCACTGAATGTCTTTATATTAAATTATAACACCATCATCATAACTTTATATACATGTACCACTGAATGTCTTTATATTAAATTATAACAACATCATTATCACTTTATAGACATCTCCACTGAATGTCTTTATATTAAATTATAACATCATCATCATAACTTTATATACATGTACCACTGAATGTCTTTATATTAAATTATAACAACATCATTATCACTTTATATACATCTCCACTGAATGTCTTTATATTAAATTATAACACCATCATCATAACTTTGTATACATGTACCACTGAATGTCTTTATATTAAATTATAACAACATCATTATCACTTTATATACATGTTCACTGAATGTCTTTATATTAAATTATTACACCATCATCACAACTTTATATACATGTACCACTGAATGTATTTATATTGAACTATAACACCATCATTATCAGCGTATATACATGTCCACTGAATGTCGTTATATTAAATTATAATACCATCATCATCACTTTATATACATGTCCACTGAATGTCTTTATATTGAAATATAACACCATCATTATCACTTTACGTACATGTCCACTGAATATCTTCATATTGAAATATAACACCATCATTATAACTGTATGTGCATGTCCACTGAATATCTTTATATTAAAATACAACAACATCATTATCACTTTATATACATGCCCACTGAATGTTTTTATATTATATTATAACACCAACATTATAACTTTATATCCATGTACCTCTGAATGTCTTTATGTTGAAATATAACACCATCATCATAACTTTATATACATGTCCACTGAATGTCTTCATATTGAAATATAACACCATCATCTTCACTTTATATACATGTACCACTGAATGTCTTTATATTAAATTATAACACCATCATTATCACTTTATATACATGTCCCACTGAATGTCCTTATATTAAATTATAACACCATCATTATCACTTTATATACATGTCCACTGAATGTCTTTATATTAAATTATAACACCATCATTATAACTTTATATACATGTCCACTGAATGTCTTTATACTGAAATATAACACCGTCATTATCACTTTATATACATGTCCACTGAATATCTTTATATTGAAATATAACACCATCATTATAACTTTATGTACATGTCCACTGAATATCTTTATATTGAAATATAACACCATCATGATAACTGTGTGTGCATGTCCACTGAATGTCTTTATATTAAATTATAACACCATCATTATCACTTTATATACATGTCCACTGAATGTCTTTATATTACATTATAACACCATTATCATAACTTTATATACATGTATCACTAAATGTCTTTATATTGAAATATAACACCATCATTATAACTTTATGTACATGTCCACTGAATATCTTTATATTGAAATATAACACCATCATTATAACTTTATGTGCATGTCCACTGAATGTCTTGATATTAAAATACAACAACATCATTATCACTTTATATACATGCCCACTGAATGTTTTTATATTATATTATAACACCAACATTATAACTTTATACGCATGTACCACTGAATGTCTTTATATTAAATTATAACACCATTATCACAACTTTATATCCATGTACCTCTGAATGTCTTTATATTGAAATATAACACAATCATCTTCACTTTATATACATGTCCACTGAATGTCTTCATATTGAAATATAACACCATCATCTTCACTTTATATACATGTACCACTGAATGTCTTTATATTAAATTATAACACCATCATTATCACTTTATATACATGTCCCACTGAATGTCTTTATATTACATTATAACACCATTATCATAACTTTATATACATGTCCACTGAATGTCTTTATATTAAATTATAACACCATCATTATCACTTTATATACATGTCCACTGAATGTCTTTATATTAAATTATAACACCATCATTATAACTTTATATACATGTCCACTGAATGTCTTTATATTGAAATATAACAGCATCATTATCACTTTATATACATGTACCACTGAATGTCTTTATATTAAATTACAAAATCATCATTATCCATTTATATACATGTACCACTGAATGTCTTTATATTAAAATAAACACCATCATTATCACTTTATATACATGTACCACTGAATGTCTTTATATTAAAATAAACACCATCATTATAACTTTATATACATGTATCACTGAATGTCTTTATATTAAATTATAACACCATCATTATCACTTTATATACATGTCCACTGAATATCTTTATATTGAAATATAACACCATCATTATAACTTTATGTACATGTCCACTGAATATCTTTATATTGAAATATAACATCATCATTATAACTGTGTGTGCATGTCCACTGAATGTCTTTATATTAAATTATAACACCATCATTATCACTTTATATACATGTCCACTGAATGTCTTTATATTGAAATATAACACCATCATTATAACTTTATGTACATGTCCACTGAATATCTTTATATTGAAATATAACACCATCATTATAACTGTGTATACATGTCCACTGAATGTCTTTATATTAAAATACAACAACATCATTATCTCTTTATATACATGCCCACTGAATGTTTTTATATTATATTATAACACCAACATTATAACTTTATACGCATGTACCACTGAATGTCTTTATATTAAATTATAACACCATTATCACAACTTTATATCCATGTACCTCTGAATGTCTTTATATTGAAATATAACACCATCATCATAACTTTATATACATCTCCACTGAATGTCTTCATATTGAAATATACAACCATCATCTTCACTTTATATACATGTACCACTGAATATCTTTATATTAAATTATAACACCATCATTATCACTTTATATACATGTTCACTGAATGTCTTTATATTACATTATAACACCATTATCATAACTTTATATACATGTCCACTGAATGTCTTTATATTGAAATACAACAACATCATTATCACTTTATATACATGCCCACTGAATGTCTTCATATTACATTATAACACCATTATCATAACTTTATATACATGAACAACTGAAATTACTTTATGTTAAATTATAACACCATCATTATCACTTTATATACATGTCCACTCAATATCTTTATATTGAAATATAACACCATCATTATAACTTTATGTACATGTCCACTGAATACCTTTATATTGAAATATAACACCATCATTATAACTGTGTGTGCATGTCCACTCAATGTCTTTGTATTAAATTATAACACCATCATTATCACTTTATATACATGTCCACTGAATGTCTTTATATTGAAATATAACACCATCATTATAACTTTATGTACATGTCCACTGAATATCTTTATATTGAAATATAACACCATCATTATAACTGTGTGTACATGTCCACTGAATGTCTTTATATTAAAATACAACAACATCATTATCACTTTATATACATGCCCACTGAATGTTTTTATATTATATTATAACACCAACATTATAACTTTATACGCATGTACCACTGAATGTCTGTATATTAAATTATAACACCATTATCACAACTTTATATCCATGTACCTCTGAATGTCTTTATATTGAAATATAACACCATCATCATAACTTTATATACATGTACCACTGAATGTCTTCATATTGAAATATAACACCATCATCATAACTTTATATACATGTATCACTGAATGTCTTTATATTAAATTATAACACCATCATCATAACTTTATATACATGTATCACTGAATGTTTTTATATTAAATTATAACACCATCATCATAACTTTATATACATGTCCACTGAATGTCTTTATATTAAATTATAACACCATCATCATAACTTTATATACATGTACCACTGAATGTCTTTATATTAAATTATAACACCATCATTATCACTTT
>JAECMU010200853.1:0-21096 GCA_016106625.1 Dracogyra subfuscus
GTATTTTTTTTCATTCACTAGCCAGTTGGCGAGTAAATATAAAGTGCTGCTTTGCGCCCTGATATGGGGAATCCCCATTTGAATATGCTGCTCTTAGGTAGAAAAGAAATAGTGTTACAGGGTTACTGAACGGGACGTGGGTCCACTTAAGTGTTAGTGCGTAAGGTAAATCCCTGTATTATGGAATTTACTACAAGTTATTTATTTCTTAGCCGACCGTTTTCGAAATTTCATGCACAAATAGTATATTTTTGTTATTTCCAAAACACTTTTTCTTTTCTATTTACATCAAACTAAACTGAAATTATTTACAAAAAAAACAAAACATTTTTGTAAGAGAATGTGATTTGACTAACTGACTTACACTCTACGACAGGATATTTAATTGTGTCACCATTGTTTGGATTCATTCACAATCAGTTTTAGTCATGGCCGTTCATATCCATTTTTTATATATACTATTGTTTAAATTACTTTTTTATTTTTCAAATGTGATTAGTTACATTGATAATCATAAAACTAAAAACCTTGAAGCCACACTGATAGAGTTGGGCGGTATTCGGTATATACAAATCGGTATCGGTATCATGTCAGTACCGAAATACCGTACCGAGCACATCTCAAAATACCGAAAATTTCGGTATTGCAAAGTACGTATTCCCGCCTTTAAGTAAAACACTAAAAATACATCTGACGACACCACATTACCCACAAAACGGCCGATAAAAAGAGCGTATGGGCAAAATATTTCAATAGAAAGGACCGAGAAACATGCATATGCACTTTGTGCCAACAAAAAGTATTGGCCGACTATGGCAATACAACTAATTTGAAGAAACATATTCAACACCATCATAAAGAAGCATACCAAGAAACAACGAAAAGTCTTGAAGAAACGGTGACAGCATCGAAGAGAAAACAGATAAAAATTATATCATGTACGCGAAATTGTTTCAGTGCTATGCGCATGTGTACAAGCGATGCTATTTCACGTGATTGAGGCGTGATTCGATGTTTAGGGCCTACTATATTCGGGTCATTCCGTGAATGCATTCTGTTGTTGAATTTGTGTCACAGTAACAGTTTTGCGTTACCTACTACTGCTAGTTTTTGTTCAGGCCGGGGTTCTAACTTTCTAACACCGCATTACAGACTAGCGTGTCTGATGACCACACATTTATATCTTGAAAAGAATGCAGGTCAGCTTTAGACCGTATCTTTAACGGAATAAAACGAATACTTCCAGAGATTGTCAATTTTTTAAATCGGAAAAATTGCGAAGAGGTTCATGTTTAAAACAACCGCTTTTTATATTTATTAAATAAAACTGTTAAGATTACTTGTAAAAAATACATATAACAGTTTCCGATGTTTAATCAGCTTACAATTACACACATAGGGATATTTTTCAGCAATTTATAGTGACTAGAAGTAGAAACGTAGTTTTCTGTTGTTTACTATTCCATGACCGAGCACCCAGTGGAAGCCCGGATAAAATATATATGTGAACCGGGGATGAATGCGGAGTTGTATAGTTAGCATGATGTATTTAACTATGTAAGGTAGACAATTTGTTAATTTTTAAAAATAACGTTTTTATTCCATGGATCAAAAAATCGCAAACACCCGTATGCATGCCTGGAAATGATACGTAGCCTCGGATGCATTGTTGGTTACATTGGCCGCTAACTTAAATATACACAATCGCGTGCTCAAACACCACTCTATACACCAAATAATCAGATGAGCAATGGTTCAAAGACATTACTTGTTAGAAAACCTCCCTTTGATAAACAAAATGGGTTGGACATAAATAAGGGGAAGACCCTAACGTGGGCGTGCATTTAGAGGCAGGTATACTTAAAATACTGCATAATATTTGTTAGTTATTAGTGTTATATGATTATGAATACCGAATACCGTACCGATACCGAGGTAAATTGCCACCAAAATACCGATACCGAACTTGAAATTTCAATACCGCCCAGCTCTACACACTGACATCAATAATCAGCTTGTAATATGTTACAAGGGAGATAATTGAATCATGAACTTGTTAAAAAAATAAATAAAATGATTTCTATATTTTCACAGTAATTGAAGTTCATTGAAAATATGACTTTTCACTGAATATCACTTTATTGTTTCTGTAGGTTCATATATTTAATAGCTATGCATAAAATAAATATATGCAGTCAAACTGCAATAACTCCACCTTCGATCTCTTGAAAACGTAGATCTCTCGACCGGTCAAGTTGCAATACAAACTAGTCATAACAACCTTCGAAAACTCAAACATCGAACATTCAATAATTCTTTGGTCACCTTTACAAGGTATGCACTTGGGATTTGTTTTTGTCTGGGCAAACGGGCCACTCACAACAACACTTTGACTTGCCCGTACAACTTTTGAATGGCCCACGACCAAATTTCATTTTGAAAAGGAACTTACTTAAATTGCTCTTTAAAAACCAACTCGGCCCACATTGTTTAGTCAACTCGTATCATTACATTTTAAAAATTAATATACCGACATTTTAAGCTAATGTGCATTAAACATTGTTGAATATGCACACCAGTCAGGAGTCCAAAAGCCTTGCCTGGTCATTCCTTTAAGAACATCGGGGAAAACTCACAAACATTGATTGATTGGGCTTGACAATTCATTGTAATAGATTATTATGTATCCGATATTAAGATCTCTCCAGTATAAAACCATTTAATAAGCGGTGGTAATAGCAGAGTTTCACTGCAGTAATATTAATAAATAAAATGACACCAGAAAGTATGAAATAAAGACAAACACTTGTATTAGTAATCTTGTTTTAAATAATGTTTAAACACCGGTTGTTAAAAATCTCTCATCTCTTTGGTTTTTGTCATTTGCCGATGACGTTTTCCGGAAGTTTACAAAACCTTTTGTGTCCCTTATTTTGATTGGCCAATTAAAAATGGCTCATTATACTCATTTCTAAGGTTCGCAGTGGTTCAATTGACATTACTTACATGCAGTACTATTAATTACTTAAAAGGACATTTACAATTGTCAATATTTTCAAGATTTTACAAGGGAAATTTGAAATTATTTTTGTTAAGAATGTACCTCAACATTACTGCCCACACACCCCAATATTAGGTTGGTACACTTACAAAAATGTTATTAAAAGAGAAAGTCCTGTTATTTGTTTTGGTAATTGTTTACCATTTTACTGTTTGTTTCAGCTGAACCATCCCGGGGTGATCATCCAGAACGTTCCCACAACGACCCATGTTCACATGTCGTCCGTCGTCTCCGACAAATATCCCGGGTCAGACCGTGCCATTCTCGTCCAGAACATGCAGTACTAGCTGCAAACATGGTTTAGCAACTAGCCACAATGTGAAGACTGCAACAACATAGATGTATAGTAGAGAACTAAAACCAATAGTCTTTATTTTCCTGATGGTTGTCACTGTGGTGTGAAGATATCTTTGTTTAAAATACATGGCGAGATTTAGAACTCGTACTAAGTTTTATATTTTGACGTTTTATTTTATCTTTATTAATCATTTAAGCATAATAATTATTTTTGGCTATTATCGCCCCACACCTTTCATATTTACAGGTAGGGGCCATTCTGAATGAAGCTACAGATCTTCCACTAGCAATAAACAAACAGTATATTATTTTTTACATTATTTTGTGATGTGCATTTCATGGTTCCATAAAAATCTGTTAAAACTTTTATTTTAGGTGTCCGTGCTCACTCTTGTGGTACAAATTGTGAAGATCAACTACTTGAAATATATGCAACAGGTTTAAAAAAAAACCGTTTAATAATGTAACAAACTTACATGAAAAGTGATGGGCAATGGATACTGTTTTATTCTGTTCTTGTTGGTCATTTTGTTTCCTAACGATCAATTTTAAAAATATAATTCACTTTAGAATTACATATTACTGCAAATAGTTAAGTGGCAGTGTGTACTGAATCTCTTAAATTTTACTTAACTTGTTTCTATTTGCATTATTTTTCTTCTAGTTTATTTGTTAGCAGGTGCATTTTGGGATAGGAAAGAGCTTGTTTTTAAAAAATTGCTTAAGAAATGCTTGGATCCCACTTTGATCTGAATTATTTGCTACACATTACAGGGGCTTTTTTTCTTCCAAATTTCAATTTTGAATATTTATTTTTTATTTGTCAATTTATTAAAGATCAATTGCATTATTTGTTTTCTAAAAACATATTCTTTAAATGCAGGCATGTATATGTATGTATATATATATACATGTACAATGTATATGTATAAACTTAGTATAAATGTACCTTAACTGTTGGGGTTGAGAATATATTTTAGAACCTGACATTGGACTTGTTTGTCAAGACAGTTAATCATGTATGTTCAATGGCTGATTGTGTTTTTATTTTCAAATGACATAAACTTTATGATAAAGTGGTAGGCAAGATTACAGTTTTTTTGTTTTTTGGAATTATTTTTGAAAATCACCACAAATGTTTGTTAAATATTGAGTTTGCTATTAACTTTTTGTACAGGAGTATCAAGAACAATTTATACATTGCAAAAGTGCTAAAACATATTTTTCTATTTTTGTTTCCAAATATTTGTGTGAAATTTCAGTTCCTTATTTTTATTGTTTAGTAAAATTCCAGCTTTAGTTTTATCTGAAAGACTAAGCACTTGGAAGTGCCTTTATTTTTTCAAAACTATACATCAATATTTGTTGGGTTAACTATCATGAATGTTATCATTTATTACCCATGGAGTATGGTTCTCTAAATTTACCTGTAAAATGTTATCACTGTTTCGTAGTAATTGAACAATTAACTTTTTATGCATATTTTGTAATAATGGTGGGGTGAATCCCGAAAAATATTGAAACTCCGAGAAATTACTCTTTAACAGTTTAAGGAGTTTTAGACTATTAACTAGTCAGTCTCGTCGTCCCCCCCCCCCCCCCAAAAGAAGTAATCCTGTACAAGCATGAGGCCAGATATAGCTGTAACCACAAAAGCAGTTTTAACTTTTTGTTGTTAATTTTAAGACTGAGCTAGCAGTAACACAGTGATGAGTGTAATACTTTTAAAGTTGCATACCTTAGTTTCAGCTCATAAAAATGGCCATTTAAGTTGAATTATTTCCAAGCCTTAACAATAGAGAGAAAGAGTGTGATGTTTTAAATGGGGAACTTCCCTCAGAACATAGACAAATGCTTGGGTCTAAAACTGTTAATTCTCACAGGTACATGCCATTTTAGAATTATAAAAATTGTATTTTGAGGTGTGTCTGGAAATGGATATGCTAAACAAATTTAGTTTATTATATAAAAAATGGCTCCAATAATGAAAAATATGTTGTTTAAAAACTAGGGTCCGTCACTTTAAAAGGATGATTTTGTAAGCTGTACAAGTCTACAAAATGTCCGCATTCATGGTTTTTGTCATTCTATGACTTTTGATATGCTGTTTACTAACATTTATTCTTTTTGCTAATAATCTATGCACCAGAAATAAAAAAAAAACGTATTACCTGTATTTTGTTTTCTTGTTTTGCAAGTTGCCAGCATTTGACAATTAGCAAGTTTAAAGTCAAAGTATTTGCAAGCATGTACTTTGTTAAATACCAAAACGATTGGTAGGCAAATGTATTGTCTGAACCAACTTTTCTATTGGAATGGTTTAGAACTTTAGACCAGTCGGTCATTTTATTCAGGACTGCATGCATACATTTTCTGGATGTTTGGTCCGTGTTTTCAATCCAAATACACAGATTTCCTCTTGTAAACGGGATATATTTATGACCTTTTCAGGGGGCCAGTCTTGACATCGCTGCTTGCTGCAAGATGGCAATATTATGAATACCAATTTCCTTGCCAGTTTGTTGTGAACTAAACTCTTAATTGCAGTAGGCAGGACGTAGCCCAGTGGTAAATCGTTCGCTTGGTGTGGTCGGTTTGGGATCGATCCCAGTCGGTGAGCCCATTGGGCTATTTCTCGCTCCAACCAGTGCACAGTCGTATGTGTTATGTCTATGTAATGGTGCTTATTGAAAATGGTAACCCATGAAGTGGCGACAGCGGGTTACCTCTCTATATCTGTGTGGTCCCTAACCATATGTTCAACGCCATATAACCGTAATTAAAATGTGTCATTAAATAATACATTTCATTCCTTAAATTACAGGGCTCCAATGTAATGGCCGACACGCAAAAACTTTAGAACAGTGTGCTGAAAATGTATCATGATCTTACGGCCAAACCGGATGTGCCTAATTTTAGTAATTGGTCACCATACACAAGGGCGACTCCTCAAAAGTCGTTTTATTACACACACACACAAAATTCACTTTATTTTGAAGGGGTGCTGCCCAAAACAAAAATGTTGTTTTCCAAGACCAGGACCCTGAAAATGTTTAAGTGCCCTTTTTGTTTGTATACAAATTGTATTGCATGTAAGCATTTTAGCTGTATGAACTTAAGTTGTGCATGCATGCGCAAGCTTGTGTCTCTCTGTGTGTCTGTGTGTGTTGCCGAGTTTAACGGGGGTTCCCACTAACGCGAGTAATGGGCGCCTTAAAAGTTACGTGATCGAAGTTGCACAATGATAGCCTAGTAGTTTTTGCTTTGAAATTGTATAGATTTTCAAAATTACTAATGAACAATAGTCTCGGTCATTTTAATGTATACTTGCCTTACCTAGACTGCTGTCTCTAGAATATTGCCCTTTACAAATATAATTTATAAATGTCCATTTGTATCGTTATGTATAACTGCCGTACCTAAAATAGTTCCAGTTAAAAGTTATAATTTACAAATGCCCCATTGCGTCGTTTAAAAAAAAATTAAAAATGTATAACTGCTCTATCGAAACCGGTAAATTATAACAAGGGTAACCCTTTTGATGTATACTCTTCAAAAAGAAAAAGAAAGATGGGGAACCTGAAATATGAATGTTAATAGCAACTATTAGACCGAACATACGTTTTGACCACAGACAACACACCGAAACACATTCCATTGTTTGCACGTACATCAAGTGTGTGAGGTGTCATTCTTGATATTGACAATTTCCAGGAAGGTCGATTAATCACTGTGGAACATTATGTCTGTCAACCTTTTTCATTCTGTTGATCATACAGTTGTTATTGTTTTGTTTTTAGTAATTTTTGTTTTCATTTGCGATTTACTGATTTAAAAAAAAACCTCGTCAACTTTCACATTTCACTTCTGACCCCAGTCGTCCTTCAAGATCTTTGGTGGCCATAAAACCTACTGTAATAATGAACTACCGGATGTATTGTTTGCCCAATTAATTCACTATTATCATATAACCTTTCCCCACAGCTAATGTACCTTTCAATTTTGGAAACTGTAACTTCTTATTAGAGTTCCCCTACTTTTTTGTAATGTATTACGAAATTATTTCTCAAAACTAGCATGTCGCTCATTATTTCTTAATTTTAAACACTTATTTTTCCTAGTATATATAGAACGTGTTTAAATGTATATTCATGCATACAAACACACACACACACAAACACTCGTACACATTGGTGTGTTTCATTTCATATTTTTCAGTCAATTAACAAAATCTCTAAAACGCTAACGGCAGTACTACAGATCGCAAGATATAGTCTTGGTACAACAGCAAGAAAGAATTTTTTTAATTTAACGACGAACTCAACATGTTTTATTTATGGTTATACATGTATGGTGATACAACAGATAACAATCGCTGTCGTTCATCTTTCTTTAAAATAAATGAATGCGTCAAATACGTATGGCCGATACAGGCACGGCACAAGACTACTTTGTCCTTTCTGCTGCCTGTAGGAGGACTACCACTATCCCAGGACAGAACGATGCTCGTTCGCGACCGCACCGTCCCAATCATCTCGCCAAGTTGAAAATTTATATTGGTTATTATATTTAAAATCACTGTAGGGGGACACCAAAACTGACATCTGCGACACAACAAAATATACTGAACAAAATAAGAAACTTCTGCTAACTTTGCTTGAACATAAGTTGATGAAAACTATCCGGGGGAATAAATGTTATATTTGCATTTAAAGAGTGTTCCACGATGCATCTTTTACTGCAAAAATCATGGCCATAGGTTAACAGAAACTGGTAGAAATTTTGACGAAGTGTTGTAAGGGTTAACCCCCCCCCCCCAACAAAACAAACCCACCCACTTAATAATGGGTATGACTACATCTTGAATTGACCACTGCAGTGCATCGCAGGTGTTGATTTCTGCCTGAGGAATATTGTTCCATTCCAAAACAAATTGATCGAATACTTTACGGGATATGTTGACCCATGCATGTATGTGCAAATTGAATTTCACGTTATCCACGATTAACAATGCAAAAATAATCTATAAAATTAATGTATCCTGATAAAAACAGCTCAAGGCTAATACTACCTATATAATTTCATTACACAATTAATTCTTCAACAACAAATACTATATGTACACATCGGAAGTTTCTTTTTTTGTTCAGTATATAACATCTTTATTGGCAATTGATAAAAAGACACTTTCGTACTACCTTGCCAACTAAGGGATGCTCCAATTTCATGTGCTGTAAAGCTTGAAGACATAAAATGAGTCCGCAAAAATAATATATTTGGATATGAATCCTTATTCTGTTCAAGGCCATTAATGATTGCCCAGATTTCAGCAGTATGTAAATTATGGTCTGATGGAAAAACTAGCAGAAGCCACAGAATTCTCATTCTGTGACCAGTCGGTGTAAACATCACGGTACCTCGCTTGGAATTCTTAGGAATAGTTTCCTCTGCAATATATTTCACGATGGATGTGAACAAAAAGCATGGAATCATCGGCACCAGTCATGACAGTTTGTTGCTGCATTGATGCCGATATTCATCCCAATTTTCTCTTGAACTTCCATCTCTGAACCCTTTCAAGTGATTTAAGTCCATCATTCTCCAAATGAATTGGAGAAATCAAGACAAAGTATGGACTACAAAGGGATAAATCAGTGAATGAGAAAGAATTTTGAGAATTAAATCTTCCAATTGTTTACCTCTATTATTTAAGTCATCACATCCCCACAAAGTGTGGCGAGCATTAAAATCTCCCATGATAACAAAGGGTGTAGGGAGTTGGTCATGAGGACCTTTAAAGTCCCAATGGATAAAATTAAAATTGTTTTGAGTAAATAAACTGAACATAAGAGTAACAGTTTTATGACCTGTGACTTTTACAGCCACAGCTTGTAAATATAACTTTATTCTGGGGAATGTTTTGATTTACAGGAATAAAAACGTTCCTAGACGCTCTATTGTCAATTTCTTGACATTTATGGTAGAGATTAAATCCTCTGATAATAATTCTGTCAGTGTCCTTCAGGAAGGTTTCCTGAAGACACATTGCAAAAGGATTATACTTATGAATTAGAAGACTTAATTCACAACAGTTCCACTGGATAACTTAATGTTCCATCATGTGGGGGAAGTATGGGATCAATCTTTTTTTTTTCCTTCAGTTTTGGCTGTGGTGGTTTTTGTGGCTGTGAATGATCCTTAGAAGTATCATCTATGCGATCACTCGTATCCATCTCCAAAGCATCGCTAACTGGGACAGATCTTTGCTCTATCTTCTTGAGCTGTCCTTAAAAGTAAAGTAGGGCTAGTAAATTTTTTATATCACTGATCCCATGGCTAGTGGATTTTATAAAAATTCTAGAAGCACTGAGTTTTTGCAATGTCCAAATTGTTTTGGTACTTATTTTCATCATAAGGCTATGTTATATCAGTATTTACTGAAACACTTCTGGTGGAGACCTTAGCAGCAGTTGCATAATATTTCCCTGCTGTGACTAGTGATGCATTCTCCATCAGTTTCATTGCATCAGGAAAAGATATGTGTTTTTCAACCTTTACCTGCTGAACCTTCTTCTACAATTTCCATCTCACACTCTCTAGAATATGCAAAATGGGATCCCTTACAAATGACTACAGCCAGCACAAATCAGCTTATTGCGCCAACAGTTTTGACCGTGTCCATATTGTTGACACTTGAAACAATGCACAATATCAAGAATGTAAGGCCCAAAAGGTATAATAAATACCCAGTCTCAATTGATTTTCTAAATGTTAGAATGAAGGAATTTGTATGAACTTTTATTCTCTTGACTGCTGAAACATCCTGTGATGACAAATTTCCACCAATTTTGCCATCACTTACTATCTCCAAAAACGTGAATGGATCACTCCCTTTGATGAGTTCGGGGATAAATTATTTATCGTTTTAAATTAAAATCTTGGTTAAAATGGCAAAACATATTGACAAAATTAATTAGATATTTTCCTTTAGTTTCCGGGATAACAATAATATCTCTTGTTTATGAAATGTAGTTTTGAACTTTAATTTAAAAACCTGCAGTAATTATTTCTGATATTATACAGTGATTGGTAAAACTAAGTTATTCTAAACAAGTAGATGTTTTCTGTGTTGCCACCAAATTTAATGAGGGTTTAATTTCACTGTCAATATATGAATATATTGTTAAACCAAATGATGAACACCATATAATATTCTGAAGCATATCTTGTCATAACAATCCAATTTTACATGCACTAGACTGAACATGTCCAGACAGACTGTCTTTAAAGAGTTCTAACAAGTATTTCTTGATTTCTGGAATGTCCACTAGTCTCTTGAATTTGATATCTCGCCAGTTCCAATCTATCACTATAGCAACCAGGTTGTTCAGCTTCAGAGAACCTGAAATGTAAAAAAAAGAACCCGATCTTACAAAGTCTGCAGATTAGAGCCTCCACAAGTCCAAAATATTGGACTTGAGTACTCAAGGGTCAAACTCGACCCAGACCAGGGTACCCGACATTTAGTAGATGATAATGAGACCAAAACATAAGACTAAAAAATGAAGTGAACTTCATCCTTACAATGCTCCATCTCCCCATATCATGTAATTTTCTAAAGACATGTAAACATAAGACTCAAACTTACAATATTTTGTGAAATGGTCCCAATAAATATAATGATTAATCCACATTAGACATCAAAGTCATACCTAGCTCAATCAACTGCTGAATCCTCTGAGGAGTCCCAACTCCAATATGGCAGATTTTAGTTTTCAGGAATTTTTGCTGATCTTGAATCTAGAAATATAAATACAACCTTCAAATAAAACTATTATTTTTGTTCCTGATTAAGAATATGATGTTGATAACTGTATGCACTAAAGGATCTAATGCTATTATGTATAATTAAAAAATCAGTTACTTGTACCTTGATATAAGTCTGGTCTGGCAAATATGAAGAAACTATTTTCTTGTTTGTTTTTGTTTTTTAACTACTAAAATCTAATAGTACTTTATACCTCAGATCCAAATTCTAAAAAGGTCACAATTACCTTAAAATGTTTTGCAAACAATTTGGCACACTGGCATTTTTCACCCTTGAATTTCTTAATTTCCCTGAAATGATAGAAAAGGAAATTGAAACAAAAGAAACATATTATAATAACAAACGGAAATATGTTTTAGTAGTTATAAAACTGGAAGATTTGCCATCTTTAATGAAAAGGAAGTAAATGATGATACTGCTGTAGTTGGAGAGACAAGAAATGGGATAGTCAGTAAGGGGCCATCCATAATTTTCTAGATTTCCACAAGTCTACAAAGAGTACACTTTTGACCTGCCTCCCCCTCCTAAAAGTGTACATCCATAAATGAAAAATGTTGATCGACACTTTTCATTTTCAAAAAAGTATACGCTGGCGCCGTAACCCTTGCGTACGGTTTGTACGCTCATGAAAATGTTGAAAATTATGGATGGCCCCCAAGAAGCAGAATAACAGATTACTGCTGGTGTTGTTAAACAGTTTTAAATGTTTGTTTTGGTTCTACACCATCATTAGAGCACACCAATTTATTTATTAAAGGGACATTCCTGAGTTTGCTACAATTAAACTTACATATTAAATATCTTTTCTTGTTTAGAATATCATTATTGGTATATTTAATGCATTTCTGGTCCTCTTAATATTTATAAGATGCCCTAACTGAATTTTGTTTTCAAATAATTTCGTACGTACGAAAACATGTATTTTAGGAAATAAAATGAAATTTAACCTAGTACAAATATTAGAACGATCAGAAACACGTTGACTATTCAGCCACTAATATATTATGTAGAAAAATATATTTGATATGTAATTACAATCGTTACAAAGTCGCTGTTAGTCGATAACATCTTAAAAACTCAGGAATGTCCCTTTAATAATCGGCTATTGGATTTAGTTTTTTTTGTTTTTGTTTTTTGTTTAACGACGCACTCAACACATTAGAATACGGTTAAATCGGCGTCGGATATATGGTGATGTCGAGAGAAAAAAACAGTCGTTAGCTGACGGGGATCGATCCTAGACTGACCGCACATCAGGATAGCACATACCATGGCCTTTGATGTACCAGTCATGGTGCCCTGGCTGGAATGAGAAATGGCCTAAAGGGCCCACCATCCAATCGCGCATCAAACAAATGCTTTACCACACCCCTGTCTTTAAAAAAGGTAAAAGAAGATGGACTTTAAAGAACGGAAAACAAAGAAAAGAAACAATAAAAACACAAACTGACTTTGTCGACAATTACTACATCTTAGCATTCATGAACACAAATATAGTCTCTCACCTGTTCAGTTCCACAGCTCTAGCTCCTGAACTTGTAATAACCAACAGGAGAGGGGACCCAGGAATCATGTCACTTGCTTTCATCAGCTTCTGCCATGTAGGGAATATTTTCTCAAAGTACTGCACAGCACTACCATCAATGACTTCATTGCACTCAAGGAAATGCTTGTCTGTTAAAACCAGGAACAAAGAAGAGTAAAGTCGGATCAAATAATAAATAACTGAAATGAATGGATGTATATCACCACTCCAGGATGTTACAAAAAACATATATTATGACAGTTGGTCAGAAAATCCCTACTACAAAATAGCGTGAAAAACGTATCACACTAAATGACTCCCTCAGTCTCTCATGTAGTCATTCAATACTACTCTGATGTAAGACTTGGAATTAACACAGGGCTTCCAGAATTTTTATAAAATCCACTAGCCATGGGATCAGTGATTTAAAATATTTATTAGCCATGATTAAAAATTCACTAGTCCAACTTTACTTTAAGTTAATACATTTTTACTGAATAATAGTAATAATCAGATGTCACCTACACAGGGATACGGAGCTTAAACACACTAACACACCTACACAGGGATACAGAGCTTAAACACACTAACACACCTACACAGGGATACAGAGGTTAAACACACTAACACTGGAGGGTTGTAGTGGGGAAAGGATATTCATATTTACTAAATAGACTTAAACTGCAACATTTGAAAAAACTAATTCACTAGCCGTCAGGCATGGCAATAATATTTATTTACTAGCCCAACATTGTATATCACTAGCCATGGGAGTTGGGCTACCATAATCTAGAAGCCCTGTAACACACAGGCATTTATTATATTAAATTTAATACCTGTGAAAAATGATATTTTATTAAGTATAATGAAGACCGGGATTACAATTTTATTCATGAGATTTTCATTCTTTAGCTCAATGATAGCATATCCACACTTGTTAGACAAAACAACCCAGACAAAAAGGTTATGCATTTCAAATAAATCACGGGAACAACGCAAACAACAGTTCCATACAAAGCAGCAATTAAAACATTTTGTGTTACTCACTCTTGAGTAAATTTCAACAGATCGCAAAGAAAGGGACCAGACTTCATATTCTTATATAAACCAAAAATTGTATTGAGTGCAACAACATAGAAGCTGACTGCTACATGATTATGTGGTACCTTTCTTGCACACAGAAAACTTCAACTCCAAAACAAATCAAATTTGAGGTTCTGTATATACATACTTGATGAAACAAAAATCATTACCATTAATTTCAAGCTCATCCCATTCAACTGTAGATAGTTTTCCTTCATATGTTTTCTTTATTGTGCTTATGAAATCTTCTGCTTTCCCTGGCACTGGCTTGTTGGTGAGTAATTCCTCCGATATTTTTTTCTGGTAAAACAACAAATTCAACTGATACACCACTGAGAATTGTATTTACCGCGTACAGGTATGTAAAACTGAAACTCTTTCAATGATGGTCACATAATATGTTCATATCATGATGAAGTGTTTTAACAATATTAATTCATAAAAATAGAGAACTTAAAACAAGGTTTGAAACCTGTCATTATTTTTTTTAATATAATACACTGATGAAAGATATTGTAGACTAATTGTGTTTCTGGCGAAGCAAGGTTTTAGATTGCTTCAAAAACAAGGCGATACATGCTAATTGCTATACTAAAAACAGGTATGCTGAAAATAATCATTCCTATATCAAATGGATAGTAAACTCAAACAACACATACTGACACTAGTAATTGCGTTGGGCAAGTCAAAACCATATCATGTGTCACCTGCCTGGCGACCGAAAATTTCATCATATTACATTATGTATCAACATGCAAATAACTAATGTCTGTATGAGGTTGCAATGTTATCATTATTTCGTTTTATATTAGTGTTTTCTACTGGTTTCCTATTAATATCTGTGCAACCAAACCCATACAAGACACAATAGTGACCACTTCCTCAGTCTACTGAACAGTCTAAAACCATTCGGAATGCCTCGGCCGGTTCTCATTACATATTTGAAAAAATGTATTCATAGTTTTAATCGTAACAGCTTGGCCATGACCGTCTGTCTTTATTTTCCATTTAGTTACAATCAGAACAACTAGTTACATTCGGCTAAGCTATGTTTCGCAGACAGGTTTTGTTTACAAGCCTGAGGTTTTCCAGAAGTTAAATTGTTCTAACATTTTTGTTTCTTACGAAATATACCGTGTCTACTATACCAAATACCCAATCATCACTGCGAACAATGTCAACGACGGCTATCACTGCCTGTGCACGTGCGAGTGTTGTGGGAACTTAAAATTAACTGATCTCTTGACAGGTCACTTACGATGAGTCTGAATATTTCTAAACAGCCAGGTTTTCTATTAGTTCCCTGTTTGATATTGGCTGACATTAACAAATGATACTAGCTCACATTATTGCATGATATTGACACAATATTCTACTACATTATTATAGTGATTTACTTTGTATCGTGGTTTAGAAATCTTGTTATCGTTATTGTCCCGTTTCATAATTAAATAGTGATTATTCCTTTAACTTGTGTTGTGTGTTTATTTCTCTAGTGATGTGATGCGATTATTGTTTGCAGGGGACAATATTTCGAAATATGAGGTAACCGGAAGTCGGTTCACGTGGTTTTTCCCCAGGTAACTAATTGTTCGGTTACGTGAATTATAATTGCGTAACCTGTGGGTTATCTGATCGCTTACCTCAAAATTACGTTGAAATTATATTTTAAATACAAAGTTTTTACCTCAAATATAAAGTTAAAACTAATACAAAAGAAAACATTTTACTAATGTATTTAATGCTTACTAAAGCTAACAATATTATAAAAGAACTGAATATGAGCCCCAGTACTGAAACAAAATACAGGGGCGTAGCGGAGGGATTCGGGAGGTCTCCCCCTGTGAACAGTTTGAAACTCAGGACGCCTTTAGATACATTCTAAGCCTTTTCGGAAGCTTTTTTTTAATTTTTTAATCTTTTCTCTTTTTTCAAGTCAATTTGAAGAGGATATATTATAGAACAATTCTCAGATTGGCTATGCTACTTTCACTTTATCGATGGTACTTATAAATTACAGTGACGTTCCAAATGTTAGGTGTTTTTTTAAGCTCAGTATGCGATGTTAGTATTTTTCAATAGTATGTCTACATATATTCCTTTAGAGATAAAATAGCAGTAGATAATTTTCAACGTCCCAAGCGGTCTGAGCACATTTCTTTAAAACCTTTTTAAAAGTAGTCGCAAGTTACAACTGCAATATAACATTGTTTACTGCGCATCAAGTATCTAAAAACATTTGTCAAAATATCATTGTCTGCATGAATAAACTTCCTGTAATCGTGAAGTTTGCAAGTTTTAATTTCTGAACGTTTACAGGTCATGACGTAACCGATTTGCGGTTCGTGTAAATTTAATTTTGTGTAACCGACACGCGAACAGAATTACGGTTTGCGTGAAATATTGTGCCCTGGTTTGTATAGATTGCTGTATTTTGTTTATTCGTCGTCATAGGGCCATAAGAGCACCTTATTCATTCCCAAACCAAACCTTGGTAAAACATTCTAGATGTTTAATTGTGTGGGTTCTGTGACAACATAATAATTATAATTTAATTACAACAGTTTGTAAAAATCTAAAACAAGTTCTCTTTCCTGCTTTTGTGTTGTTATTATTATTGTTTGCTATGTTTTTTAAGAGCAATTTCAGTAAGTTGTTTTTTTTAACAAAATTCAGTTGCGGGCCATTCAAAAGTTGTATTGGCGATTCAAAGAATTGCTGTGAATGGCCCGACTGGCCAGTCAAAAAAAATCCCAAAGCACATACCCTGATGATGTACGTTTGTTTCTTCAGTTCTAATACCAATTCCTGACATGACACACTAAGTATTATGTAACCACTGGTTCGCCAGAGGGTGTTATTCATTAAGATGGTACAAAATGTCTGCACCTGTTATATATAATAGCTGCCACATTTAACCGTTTTATTAATTAAATATAAGATTATACTTGTTGATATTAAGCAATAATGTGCATTATATATCAGGGAATATACATATCAGTCCAAAAGCCTTGTGCGAGCATTCCTTTAAGTAGAAACATGCTCACCTCAAAACATTCACATAAACAAATCACTTCAAAATTATTAAGATTAAGATAACTTGAAATGCATTCCTGAATATCCACATATATCTTCTGCAGCTGTTATAACATTACCGCTTTGAAAGGTTCTTGCTGTCCTTAGGCTTGACAATAAAACAAACCTGTTGCATCCAAATTAATGAGATATAAATCTCTGCAAAGCTACATTCATGAAAAATAAATGATAATGCATTAGTTCATACTGACAAACCTCGGAATGAGCCTAGTGAAGATAACAATAACATATTTTTACTCTTTTTCGTTTGTTCTTCTTTTTCTTTATTGGTTTCTTTTCACTTTTGTTTTCATCATCTTCATCATCTATGTCTTCAGCTTTTCTTTTCAACTTTGGTTTAGTGGAACTGATGGAACCATTTTCATTTTTTGTCAGAGATTTACTTTTAATTTTCTGAGTCTCCTTTGACTTTAAATCATCTTGCTTCTTATTTGTTTTTGCATCTTTTTTCTTTTTTAATTTTATACCATTTGTAGTTTTAAGACCTTCTGCATTATCTGAAAAATCAAATGAACATCTCAAAGAAAAAATTCAAATATATACATGTACATGTAGTATAGAATGAATGAAGCTGTATCTCAATATTGTAACTTGGAACATTTTTGTAGCTGCTTTTTATAGCAGATCCTGAAGTATTCATGTTACAGATATATTCAAACAAAACATTTAAAATGTGTATATCAAATCTGACCACAAAATTAATATACAAGAGTAGCCATTTAAACAGATGGTTTTTTTTTTTACTTGGCCTACACTTAAACTACTCTTTATTCACCACTTATTATTCCTGGATCTTTTCCCAGTAAATAATCTGTCATACATGTATACTATTACTAGTGATGATGATGTATTCAAAATTAATTGCTCCTTCTACATATTAAATTCAATATTTGTAGGTGTAGACATCTTGAAAATTATTGGTATGCTGGTGTGTCAATTCATTATCATGTGGGGGGGGGGATAAAAGAACATTTAAAAGATGATATTTGCCAAATAGGTTTTTTTTTAAATCATAGTGACATTTGTATTGTTTTATCTTGAATCATGAACGCGAAATGATAAACATGAATTTAAATTTAAAAAAATTATATTTATTTTTTATCGCATCAGTGAAAACCTCCCACAAATTCTATATTAATGGAATAAATAATATAAAAAAGGACTAAAAGTTATTCATTTTAATTCCCATATATATGTATACAAAGTACAAGTATTCAGTGTCCTGAAAATTAACAAAAAACTGCACCATAGGAGTGTTTGACAGCCTGAGCTAGTGCATGTTTAGTCAAAGAGTAATAACATCATCACTGATTGGATGAAATTTGACCTCTTCTGGATCTAGAGATAACAGTACATGTACCTGTTTTGCTTACTCCCACTTGTTAAGAAAAAAAAAAGGTGGAATCTGGTAGTTAATTTTAAAATCCTTTATAATTATTGGATACACTATACCATTAACAATAAATACATTTATAGATTATTTCAGTATATTTTATGCTATTTTAAGCAGATTAAAGTTTAAAGTGTTTTTTTTATGTGTAATGACACCAGTAGAGCATATTGATTTATTTTAATGTAGAGTATCAGAACTGTCCACAAAGACAACAAACGGGTGCCAAAACGGACACAAACAAAAAAGGAATCAAACTGGCCAAAACTGAACCATCTGACTACCTTGGAATTTTTTGTTGAAAAACTTTTTTTAGGCAAATATTTTCAACAATGGCGGCACGTCAGAGACATTTTCTGGGATCAATTGCTGATTGTGTCAGCTAAGTTAATAATAAATTTGATTGTTTTACTGACAACGAAAATCACCAAATGTTGGGATATGAACATTAAAACAAATATATATATCAGATCAGAAAACCAAAGTTTTGGGGAATAATGGACATAAATACTGGACAGCTGGCCACAAATGTCAATAAGTAAACACGTTTTTCAAATTTTTTGGGCATAATTGAAAAATCTGTAATGACAGCTAGATGGACATTTGGAAGGTTATGCGCTCTCATTACAGTAAGAGACCAAGCTATGTAATTTTTTCGCAATTACTGCCCACCTAAGAGTTGTCAAAGATCTGCACTCTAATACCACAACAATCCTATGTTTGCCATCAAATACTGCTACTATCTCTCGTTCCACTCAGTGCACCACAACTGGTAATTCAATGACTGGTTTGCACTATCCTGTCTGTGGGATGGTGCATGCAAAAGATCCCTTGCTACCTATGGAAAATGTAGCAGTTTTCTTTCTGTGGTATGTGTATTACTATTAGTGATTAATATGTGGAAAATTATTGATGTAAAGGTATTTGACAGCAAACATAGGATTGTTGTGATAATTGTGAAAATATTACATAGCTTGGTCTCTGACTGTAGGGAGAGCGTATAACTCAGTCACTATAACCTTCTGAATGTCCATCCATCCCCCTTACAAGTTACAGTCAGTGTAAGTACTCAGGCTACCCTTTCGCAGAGGAAAATGGTTCCATTTTGGTAGTGGTTCTATTATAGACTTATCCCCAGCAAACTATGATGGGTTACAGTATTAAAACAAAATGTTGGTATCAGGACTTGCCAAAAATAAAAAGTTATCAGATAATACAAATTCCACGGATTTAGGATATAACACAGCATGTTTTCTAACAGACCACGTGCCATTTGATAAGATTATGAATTTCACCAAAACTCATCATTAAATATTAGAACATGTTAAAAAAGGTTAGTTTATAAAAATATTATTTGATAATTATAACATTAATTAACCATCTAGCTGTTTGTCTTCAAGCCACCACTCTTCTTCTAAATCGTCAGCCATTTCTGCTGTTTACACACTTTTTAGCTCTCTCCTTAGTTTAGTATTCAAAGGAGTTTCTTAATTATTTAGTAATAACATGTAATTATTGAGTTATTATTTTTATATATATATTAAAGATAAATACATGTATAATAAATATTTGTAATAACATCAATTTTAATTAATTTATATATTAGGGACTATATAACATTTTGCTATTATTAAGGTGAAGGTCAAATTCAGTCTCTATCAGCCTAGTCTGTTTTATACGAGTGTCTTAGACTAAGACTGAGTCCCATGTTAAAATGAAAGGAAGAACCGAAAACAAACTAAACATATTATTAGTTATGAGTGATAGTACAATTGCATGATGGAAGGAAAGCCAATTGTAACCTGTGAGTTATACACGTGTAAAAGAATGATCAATTATGTAAAAAAATCACGCGATTAAGTTTATTAAATTATTTATTACACTGTTTACAGTCTTACAGTGTTTGTATCTCTGTCACCTGTGTACACTGGCTTAAGTTAAATTGGACTGCTTTTTCTACTGCAAATAGTTTAGTTATGTTGATCCACAAATGTATAGGCTATACTTTAGCAAGAAACCAACTAACTGATCATCAAACCTGAAGAAATCAGAAAAATTGCAGTCCAATCACAGATTTTGATGCCCTACAAACAACGCTGATAACACCCACCCGGACCCACAACAACCCCCACAAACCCCCAGAAAAAAACCAAATGCATACACATGCACACACACAAACCCCACGGAAAGAAAAAACAATTAACGAAGAAAACACTCCGCATATTGTTTCAGTAATTTATGTATGAAACATAATACAATTATTTCAACACTGACAATGGTTGTTTATTTTGTATTGAAAATAAAATATAATTGGTACTGGCTTACTAGTATGGATATTATTACAGAACATTGTGATGCATCAGCAAAAATCAGATATGTTTTGTTTTTCAAGGCTCGAATTTGGCAGGCGGCAGGTGGCAATTGCCGCTCAAAGCGCACAAAATGCTTTCCAAAAAACCGTTTCACAAGCAGGTATTGCTTTCCATCTGGTTTCTAAAATTTGTTTCCAGTATATCCCAGAATTCGCGTTTGTCGCGCGTTTTCCGCATTTCAAATGAAGAACTTAAAATATTTAAAACATTGCTATATTTATATCGACATCGTAGACGCGGCCATGCTACATTGGTGCGCACACCAATAATGGCAGAATTATCTACCAACAACATTCTCGAACCTCATTCGGATCACATCGGCCGATTACGGTGTTTCAAATCCGAGTTCAGCGACAGCGAGTAATGCAAACGTCCTGTGCTATTTGGACTGGTTCTCGGACTGGTCATTCGGTTTAACATGTAGCGTAAAAACTAGTCTAGCCA
>JAECMU010200898.1:7594-18115 GCA_016106625.1 Dracogyra subfuscus
CATTACTACCAACAGTCACATGTATATATAGGATTGCAAACGTTGAAACGAATCAATACGCATTTTTACATGGGTTATGACTCATTTTGATAGTAGAATGATGGAAATACATTTTGCCCAAATATTTCTGTCATTTTGTCCAAATTTGAGGTTTTGCTCCAGCACTAGGGGGACAACTGGCCCCTTATCTCATACGATTATGTATATAGCTGTGATTATAAATAAATAAAACATGTCTTCCTTTCATCTATAAAAAACCCAACCATTATTGAAGAACCCACCCTTCTGTTGGTCTGTGTAAACGTTTGTGTGTATTTTGTGTGAGTCTTTATGTATCTGTCTTTCTATTCACATGACTGTATGTTGCAGCGGAACATTGGGTCTTTTTTATTTACATTATTTATGATGCCAGTGTTAAAATTTGACTCCATGTACATGTACATTTCTATGCATACATCTTTTAATAGAGTTATGGTGAAGAAATGTTTTAAAAGTTTTTTGGTTGTTGTTTTTTGTTTTTTGTTTTTGTTTAGGGTTTGTTATAAACAACCACATGACATATTATTGGAGAAAACATTTTGCAACCATTACTACATGTACATGTATCTGTAAAATTAATCATTTGCAGTATTTACATTTTTTAAATATTTTATTTAGACTCAATATCCCTGTCCCTATAATCCACCATTCCCACATCCCCATGGTGAAATCATCTCACAGTCTGCCAAGGATGGGGAAGTTACAAAGATTTATCTTGAAAATAAATTTGTTCTGTTAACATGTAATTGTCACTTAATAAATGAATGACTTGTGTTTCTTAAAGAATGTATGAATAAATCATTCGAATGGATATATGAATGAGTGAATAAATAATCACAAACATTGGCTGTTGAATGTTAGACAAAGGTTTATGAATTAAATGCAATTTCAGATGTGGCACAGTGTAAAATAATAGTGGTACAGCTTGTAGTTGCCAGACTTGCCTTTCAAATTACTTGTAAAGATATTTTCACAGATATAACAAATATAACCCACCACACATACACAAAAGTGGTACGGCCATGCCCATGAATTTATATTAATAAATATACCTGTATATCTGATTTTAAAAATAGTTTTCTTTTCTCGTTTTTTCAGGTTTCAAATGGAAAACCTCAAAATGGAACTGCTGACCCCTTCAACATGAACTTTGAAGTGTCGACAAGTGAATCTTCGAACCCGCTGTATGAGATGTCGTCTGACACATCCTCCAGTAAAGCTGTGTTTATTGAGGATGGCGATTCAACCAACCCACTGTACGAATTTACAACCAAAACCGAAACCTCCACCAATCTGGATTCCAGCTACGATGAGCTGCACCCACAGGAGAACACCTTCCAGGACACATCGAACCCTCTGTATGAATTTTCTAATAATGATGAGAATGCCATCATAACCACAACAACAACTACAACATCCTCATCCTCTTCGGCCAACCCCTTGTATGACTTGATGGGAAATGGTGATGAACATCACTTTGACGAATCAAACACAGTTGTCACGAAAACCGAAAAGGTTACCCAGGACGGAGATTTTATTGTTACGGAAAGAACCACAGTCGTGGAGACGACACCAGAGCGCGAACAGAAAGAGGTGACGCCAAACAGCGAAGACGACTTTGTGCACGTCAACTACGATGAAGGGAAGATCGAGGGGCATGAGTACGAGGACATGACCGTGGGTCACCATGATGTGGAGATCAGAATACAGACGGAAGACGTTGCAGAAGAGGAGGAACAGGAGAACACAGAAGTGGCTCAAGAACGGGATCGCTTTGAGCGCAGTCGCAGCCCGAGCCGGAGCTGTAGTCCGAGTCACAGTGTGGACAACACCAAGAGTCCATCAGTGAGCGATGAGGACGAGGTGCAGAGGTTTGACCAGGAGATGATGGAACAGCAGCAGCAGCACACTGAGGAGGTCCAACAGCAGCAGAAGTATACCGAGGAGGTTGAAGAACAGCAGCAGAAGCATTACGAAGATGTAGAAGAGCATCATCAGTATGCTGACGAAGAGGACCAGCCTGAAGTGGTGCAGGACCAGCATGAAGAGGTGATGCAGAAGCATGAGCAGGTGGTGGAACAGCATGATGAGGTAAGTTTGGTTTACTGTTAAACTGTTACCTCACCTGATCCCAGGAAACCACTAACCTGTATCAACCCATGTAATTAAGAAAATGTCTGGTAAAAAATCTGCTGTGGGAAAAGCATTATAGTCCACAGCAAAAAACAAAACAAAAAACAAGTGTAATGGAGAATTAATGTAACTTCCGTGGCAAGATACTGTGGGAAATTGCAAGGGTTGAGTCTTCAGAAGACATTTTGGGATGAGGTCTTTGCTTAAGGTTGGTCCAGAACTGGTCCCATACATGGACAGAAGGAAGTGTTACAGGTATATCCACCACCCAAGAAATAGAATGTTTTATAAGCTAAATACATACAGTATGAAATCTGTTTAAACCGGATCATGTCGGGGACCTAATATGTATCTAATTTAAACATTATGTGGTGTTTAGATGGTCTCATTTTAGAATTTAGAAAATTAGGGACTATAAAATTGGCTGGTTTTAACAGGGTTCTGCTTTCTTGAGGGATAACTGTATACGGAAAAAAACTTAATAGCAGAACCACCAGGCATACAATAATAATTGTGGTGCCTTCCTTCTGATCAGTTCTGGGACAGCCTTAAAAAGCTTTATGAATTGGACATGATTCCAACTTATAGACTAAGACAAAAGCATACAAATTGCATGCAGTTTGATTCCAGACTGTTAAGTGGAAGCCCATGTTCAAATCATAAAGTTTTATAAGCACTAGCTTCGACTTTGTCCAAAATGTCCATTGAAGCTTTGACAATATTATATATTATATAGTCTGTTACAGTTTGAGGGGTAAAACTGAAATGTAGTAAGCTTGTTTACTGCATGATATCCAGGAGTATTTTTAATTTTAATTTTAAAAACGATCTATCGAGTGGAGTATGGTTGCATGTGTCTTGTGAATGGTGGCATGGAATTTTTTTTTTCTTGTTTGAAATTGTGTACTAATAATTAGTGTTAAATATGTATTTTCTTACTTTTCTGTTTCTTTATATATTCCATGTAAAACATAATGCATTAAAGGCAGAGTTGTAGGACATTTGATATATGTACTGAAAGCAAAATCACATTGATTAAATGATGTGAAATACACCAGTGTATGCTATCTTCTTCAGCTAACAGTCTTTACCATGCGTCATTTTGTAAACATTATAAATAGATAGAATTCGATAGCTCTGGGTGGGTAAACAGTTTCATCAAATTAAAAAATGTCAAATATTACATGAAATTATTGAGTTAAATTAAAATAAAATTTAACGCTATAAATGTATATATTTTAATCCCAAAATGCTTGATAGAGCAATATTTTGTTGGGCTATTTACAAGTAGTAGTAGATCAATTCTTGTGCAACTCTGCTTTTTAACTTATATTATTTTATGTATTAGTCTGAACTTTCCTTCTTATTGTACTACAATGAATGATACTTTAATTATATAGTTTGGATCATGTGTATTACATAATTATAATAAGTAAAAATATAATGACATGCTTCAGTGAAGGATGTTAATGAATCCTGTTCAACAAAGTCATGGAGACAACACAAAACAATACAATACATGTTGATAAACAAATCCATCATGTGACATGTTATGTCAACAGTTTTGTTCTGCCACTTACATTGTCATTAACTGTACAAGATTACAGTACCAGTACAAACACATGGTGACAGCCATTGAGCTGATGGATGCTGCACCCTATATGCAGCATCAGCAACTGCAAACATTTCTCCGTCTCCAAAATCAGTGCTCAATACAGAGAACAGAAATTCCTGCAAGGATGTGTGTCTAATGGTTTTCCCACATTTTTCAACAAAATAAAAACAGCTCATTACAGTATGTGTGTTGCAGAAATGTCAGAAACTTTATCACCTTGTCAAGTAACTGGAATCAGCAAAGAGGACATATTCTTGGATTTCGGATGCACTATGAATCAAGCTGGAACACTTCCAAAGATTTCAATGATTGTGATTCATAGAATTAACAAAAATATAGTTTGTCAATGGAAGAATGAACTTATCTTTGGTGTAAATATGATTTTGTACGCACGATTTGTCATCAAGACAATTTTTAAAAAAACTTTTCGTATTATTGATTGTGGCTTGATTGATTTCCATTCTGCAGTTTGACATTGGGGTCGTATATATTGTTTGATTTGAGGTAATTATTTTGAGAGAGAGGACTGTAGCAGGTAAATGATAGTGTGGACTTGTTAAACATTGCTTATTTCAACAACTTGCTGTTCAGACTGGACTCTGTGCTTATAAAACTGAAATTCTTATCTAGAACTCAAACTTGAACTCAAACTTGAACTCAGACTTGAACTCAGACTTGAACTCAAAGATCTGGTACATGTGTGCACTGATAGTAGATATTTATCTATCTTTTATAGCTAGACTGGACTATCCGTCCATTCTGTGTATCTTGCTGGAATTTCTTATCTCAAGGTGCCCAGAGTAGTGTCCCTTGATAATGATTTTAGTTGACTGAATTGCACAGATGTTTTGTATCTTTATTTCCTGTTTGTAATTTATATAGCATTTTACATAATTATTTAACAAGATACAAATTTTAAAAAAAACGTGGTTAAAATGCAGATCTAGTAGTAATGACTTATCAGTTTAAACACATTTTTGGAGTCATTGGTTTTTAAATAAATAAATATAGTTTATTAAAGGAGATCAATATTTTTTTTAAAATGTATTCAGCAAAAACCAAAAACATTAAAACATTTGAAGGGAAATCATGCACTGAAACGCAATCCAGAACTTAATATAGATGCGTATTTGATATCTTTAATCCATTTTTCACCCTTGTGATGTACACATCCATCCATCCATCCATCCATCCATCCATCCATCCATCCATCTTATCCTATTAGACAATATGTGTCTATTCATTCCGACTGCATCAATCAATTCGCCCTATAGCTGATGATTGATTAATCAANNNTCCATCCATCCATCCATCCATCCATCCATCCATCCATCCATCCGTCCTTCCATCTGTCCATCCATCCATCCTTTGTTCCACCCCATCTTATTCTTAACATTAACACCTATTTTTTCAGTCATACATATTTATCCATCCATCGGCCATCCACCAAAAGCAGCCATTCATGCATCACCATTCATAATATGAGCTGTGACATAACGTCACGTAGTATACCCTGGTGAAAAAAAACTAAACTTGTTTTTTATTACTGAAGATAAATTCTCATATTAGGTTATTTTTAGCTTGTCCTGAGGGAAACAATGTTAGTACTTTTTAATCATCTATCAATCATTAATCTATCAACGAGGTATCACACAAATTACTTTAGCTGTGACAGTTTAGAGCCTGGTTTGACAATTTATAATTAGATTAAAATGAGTCCTAATTTCCCACTATCCAAATTAGTAAATGTGCAATTGGCATTGCCGGTACATATTTCTTTGTGTTATGTCAATATTATATTGATTTTCCAATATCTGTATTAGTAACCGTCGTTTACAGTATATATCGTGGGTTTTTGTGTTACATTAATGCATCATTGATTTTCAATTTGATTCTGCATTTATTGATTAGCAGTTTATAATCATAATACAAACTTCCAAAGCAATTTGCAAATCATTTTCATTTCGCTGCTTGAATATTGTGTCAGGTGAAAAGATCTAGAACATTGTAGCAGGCTTACCTCTGTATTTAATGTTAGTGTTGGTTGCTGGTAAAATTATAATAATAATTTATTTATTTAAAGATTTATTGCCCCCAGAACATAGGCGGTGAACAGGTTGGGGTGTCGTGGACACTACCTTACAGAGTACATATTTAAACAATAGTATCTAAACAATATCTGACAGAGCCACCTGCACACTCTAGTACACTCCCCTGGCTCCATGACAGAGCCACTTGCACTCTCTAGTATACTCCCCTGGCTCCATGACAGAGCCAGCTCCACTCTCTAGTATACTCCCCTGGCTCCATGACAGAGTCACCTGCACACTCTAGTATACTCCCCAGGCTCTGCGACAGAGCCACCTCCACTCTCTAGTATACTCCCCTGGCTCCATGACAGAGCCACTTGCACTCTCTAGTATATTCCCCTGGCTCTGCGACAGAGCCACCTCCACTCTCTAGTATACTCCCCTGGCTCCGTGGCTCTGTTCCAAACTGTTTCTTTTTAGGTCTATTTTTACACTATTTTTCTATTTTTATTTTAGTTTCTATTTTCAAAACTTTGAGAAAACCCAGGTGTTGCATTCTGGGGTTTTTCTTTATTGCCTGTGAAACCAAGTGAACAACAAAAACTGAAATTACTGTCAACTAGTCTCCAACAGAAAAATGGCCTCAACTGACATGTGGCTGATTAATAGCAATCAGTTTGTGCTGTAAATTGAGAATGTTAAATGCATGGAAGTCACTGTGAACTGACCGGCCTTGCTAGTGTCGTGGTTAGACCATCAGTCTACAGGCTGGTAGGTACTGGGTTCGGATCCCAATCAAGGCATGGTATTTTTAAGCCAGATACCGACCCCAAACCCTGAGTGAGTGCTCCGCAAGACTCAGTGGATAGGTGTAAACCACTTGCACCGACCAGTGATCAATAACTGGTTGTTTAAAAAGGCCATGGTTTGTTTTATCCTACCTGTGGGAAGTGCAAATAAAAGATCCCTTGCTGCTAATCGGAAAGCGTAGCCCATGAAGTGGCAACAGCGGATTTCCTCTCAAAATCTGTGTGGTCCTTAACCATATGTCGGACACCATGTAACCGTAAAAAAATTAAAAATTGTTTTGTTTGTTTGTTTGTTTAACGACGCACTCAACACATTGTAATTACGGTTATATCGGTGTCGGACATATGGTTATGTCCAGAAAAAACCCCAGTGGTTAGCTGACGGGGATCGATCCTAGACCGACCGCGCATCAGGCAGGCACTATACCACTGGGCTGTGCTGCCCGCTCCATATATAAAATGTGTCGAGTGCGTAGTTAAATAAAGCATTTCTTTCTTTCTTTCTTTTATTGTGAACTAAACTGAAAGGAAAACTAATAAAGTAATTATATAAATTGTTAAAACATGTGGCTGCTTAACACATTTCAGTGGGTACTATGCTGATAACATATTGAAGTGAGTGATTAAGATAGGTGGTTACTTAATACAGGTCAGAGAGGAGGTGAGAGAGAAGAGAGAGAGGGGATGGGGAGAGAAAGAGACAGGGATAGATAGAGCGTGCACTTGATAATTGGTGGTTATTGGGCCTATTTTTGATATTACTTCCTAAGGAATGATTAGCAAAATGATGCTTTCTTAAGTTTTTTTTTTTGTTTTGTTTTTTTTAACGACGCACTCAACACATTGTAATTACGGTTATATCAGCATCGGACAGATGGTTATGTCGAGAAAAAAACCCAGTGGTTAGCTGACGGGGATCGATCCTAGACTGACCGCGCATCAGGCGGGCACTGTACCACTGGGCTATGCTGCCCGCTTGCTTTCTTAAAATAAAGAATTTATTATTGTTATTAATATTACTAAGAAAATAATGGAAGTGGAGTTTGAAGACAGGTTACTGAATGTGTATAATAGTAATACACACACTTGACTGTTTGATCAGGTTTGGCTGTACTGCTACAGTTTGCCTGTCTGAGACTATTCCTGTGTGTTTACACATGAATGATGGATGAAAGATGACCGTTATTTACTCCCTGTTGGTGCCACTCTGATCAATTCTGCCAGATCAATAAAACCATAGTGACAAGTTTGGGATGTCCCTTGTGCCAATCAGCTACAGGTTTGTCCAGGCTGAAACCAGATTACCGACTTGATAAAGAACCAATATAGTGATATGCTGATCACCGCAGGATATCGCAGGTGGTGCATCGTTCAGGTGTGTTCAGGTGTGTTCTTGGAAACAGATGGTCTACAGAGTTAGGGAGATACACTACAAATGCTGTTGGAATTTTAACAAAAGGGAAAAATCATCTGCTAAATGGATTAATTAATTATCTAGCTTACAGCAATTGTTCATTGCTGGATTTCTTGGCTTGATCAAAGGATGTTCATTTTCGCAGGTCTTTGGAGTCCCTGAACATTTTATTTATTCAATCAGGGATGTGCCAAAACCTGGAATCACTGGATGTTTAGTACTTCATTGAATTTAGACATGTCTGCTGTGTTCTTCATATTGTAACTGTAAGTGTTGATCATCTGATGTGTAATATCACAATATATAACACACATCCAGTCCTGTGCTGTAAAGAAATTATTTTTCAAGTAGCTGTATTATGTATATACATATACAGTGTATGTGTGATAAAAACATCAGAAATGGGATGGGACGTAGCCCAGTGTTAAAGCACTTGCTTTATGCAAGGTCGGTTTGGGATCAATCCCCATTGGTGGACCCATTGGGCTATTTCTCATTCCAGCCAGTGTATTATGACTGGTATATTGAAGGCTGTGGTGTGTGCAATGTTGTCTTTGGAATGGTGCTTATAAAATACCCCTCACTACTAATGGGCAAAAGTTGCAGATTTTCTCTCTAGACTATATGTAAAAATTGCCAAATGTTTGACATCCAATAGCCGATGATTAATAAACAAGTTGCTCTAGTGGTATCATTAAACAAAACAATCTATAAATTTAACAAGAAAAGGAACAGTAAATGATATTTTTAAAATGTGATTATATATAATGTGTCTGACAGAGATATTTTGTACACCTGGACTGTGGGGTGAGACGGGGGAGCTAGACTGTTATCACTTGGCTTCTCCTGCCCAAATAGTAGGAAATGATCTTAGATATGCATTTTCCTATTGGCATGACAGCACATACCATATGTTTATATAACAGTTGTGGTTTGGACTGCAAAAACTCTGGCAGGTCTACAATTGGATATATGCATAACATAAATATTAAGGATATAAAGCTGCAGTGACAAAGCAACAGTTAAAACATTTATTTTGTTTAACGACACCACTAGAGAACATTGATTTATTTTCATTGGCTATTGGATGTCAAACATTTGGTTATTCTGACAGTCTTAGAGAGGAAAGCAACTACATGCTTCATTAGTAGCAAGGGATCTTTTATATACACTTTTCCATAGACAGGATAGCACATACCACAGACTGATTAGCCAGTGTTAAGACCACTGGTTGGGAATGAAAAACAACAAGATGAGAGACCGAGTCTACTGTGGAGACAAAAAGCAAGTCCTATACATTTGTCCCTTGTATATGAATGTCTTCGGTCATTGCCTTAAACTCAAATTTGTTAGGCTTAAACCATATTAATTATTGGATTACCATCATCTTGTAGCACATTGTTTGGATTTGACTGAAGACAACCTGTTGTGTTTTTGTTTTTGTTTTGTTTAACGACGCACTCAACACATTAGAAGTACGGTTATATCGGCGTCGGACATATGGTTATGTCGAGAAAACCCCCAGTGATCAGCTGACGGGGATCGATCCTAGACCGACCGCGCATCAGGCGGGCACTGTACCACTGGGCCATGCTGCCCGCTACCTGTTGTGAGACAGCAGTTGATGGTCAGTTAGCCTCCAGGAAATCACTGTGCTGGCTAGGATTATCACCACACCAGCTGAGATTTCAACAGTCTCTAATTAAAACGTAAGCTTCCTGCTGGCACAAAATGAAAGGAATATATGGTTAACGACATTCAGGACGTTGTCTTAGGATGGCTGTGAGGTGTTGGACATACAGCTTGGACTCTGACAACATTCTCTAGCCTGGCGATCACTGAATTACACACGTAGCTAAGGCGTTGTTTCAATTTTATTATCACACATGATGCCCATTGTTATTATTACGTGTCGGCACAGTCGCCTCTGGGCAATTTAGGGTTAACAAGGATTACAGCCCTTGTTAATTACTTGCTTTATCCTCTAGGATTACGTGGATAATCTGAGGATAATCTTTGTGTTTAGTTTTTGTCATTATAGCTGTAACGTTTTAGGATTGAGCAGCTGATTAAAAGAATCAGTGCTTTCTGTTGATTTCTCGATTGGCACATACGCCGCTTACAACTCGCTTACATCTCTGTGTGTGTTTTCCTTTATTGTGGGATTATGGGTAACAGTGAGTGGTGGAGTGACTCTATGCTAATGAGTTTGTGTCTGTGTCTGGAGGCTTCTGTGGTTTTCTGTGGAGTATGGGACAGTGCTTCTTGTTTTCATCTTTATAACTAGAGACAGGAAGAATGTAAACAACATATATAATAATGTGTGTGGTAATATCAACATACTCAAATATATATCAGTATATGGTATATACTGGTGCATATATGTTAATACTATGTCAGTAGTATATTTGGTAATATCAACATACTCAAATATATATCAGTATATGGTATATACTGGTGCATATATGCATATGTTAATAC
>JAECMU010200899.1:0-15011 GCA_016106625.1 Dracogyra subfuscus
ACTAAAGTCAGTAACCTTATCAGTCGCTGTATCAATAATGATATCAATAAATTTAGTGTATTTCTTATTAACTCTCATTTACGGATAACTTTCTATTGAACAGTTATCTTTTCTGAACAGTATTACTTACTGTATTTGATAACGCTTAACTTGGCCACTGTAGCTGGCAACAGCTGTGTGACATTCTTATCTTAATCAGCAAAGAGTTCCTTTGTACAGTCTCATTGAATTTGAAATATCGAATAATACGTTTATTGTTTGACTATGGCCAAGTCTGTTTACTGAGTGTATAGACTTACTTTTGTAACATTTGTTTTTGATAGCTTATCTTAAGCAGTAAATTATTTCTTTACAGAATTATTTTATTTAGAAATATTGGATATGTTTTTTATTTGGCTCAAATGACATTCATGCTCTGTCACAGATACTTGAGCCTGTATATTAGAAACTGCATTAGAAGGATATATCATTGACATATTCTGTTTTATGTCAAGTAATATTTCTGTATGTATTTGTAAATTTGTATTCTGGTAAATGAAGGAACGTTGAGGAAGTGTTAATAATTGAAATCAGTATTAGAACAAAAAGATAGGAACTAACTTTCAGTAGGCCATTTTTAATAGCAATATGTTTTTACAAAGTTATTTGATTCAGAAATATTTAATAAGTTTGTAGATGTGACTTTAGGTAAGTCTGTCTGATAACCGCATGGATTGACTAACTTTTGATATCTTATATCCTAGTTATCATTTCCCGATCAGGCGTCTTTCATTTTGAAATATTGACTAATGGAGTTACGTGTGATTACCTATTGGCGATATAGATTTGGCTTGGCTTGGCTGACTTATTTTGGATAATTTTGTTAAGTGTGACAGCAGCTTGACTGTTGACTGTCTGGGTATGACTGAATATGGAGTGGTTTTCTCTGGCCTTTAGAATGTAGGTAGATTGATATCTGTAATGTGCCTGGGGCAGGTTCAGTCTTAAATACAGGCATGTGATATACACCTAGCCAGTGTTGTGTCACCAAACAGGATAGGCTTTGAGAAACAGCATGTCAGGTTTATTAATTGTTTATTTTTGTTTTTATTGACTTGAGGTGGTTAAAGTATCATTAAAAGGTGTCCCTGGAATGCACTCCATGTGCTGAAAGCTGTCATAAATAGCAAACGAACTGTAGATGTTTGATAGATTTAATACTTTAAACCAGTAGACTGGTTTTAATTCTTTAATTAATGGACTGGTTTTCTTTTGTGAGTGTCACATAATAAAAGAAGATATGATCAGGAATGGACTTTGAAATGATTACGTTTTCGATTTGATCACCAGTGGAAGTGTGCTGTACATAATTTGTTTATGCATATATCTTATTTCTGTGTCAGAGGTCGCAACAGAATGTGTTCACACAAACTCTGTACTGAATGATATTCTATCTCTGTCACCGATATTGGGAGTCTGTGTACCAGGATCTACACTACTAGGATATAGCACTGATATATCCTGGTTTTAAGTCCAGTCAAACCTCTGCACATATTTGTGAATTTGTATTCTGATAAACGAAGGAATATTCAAAGGGAGTTCTACAAACAGGAATCAGTATTAGAAACAGGAAAGAGAAACAGGAAAACATTTGTAAATTATTACATTAGAAGTAATATGAAAACTGTAAATAGAATTATCAAGTGATTTCCTTTTTGTGACACTGTTGTTTTAGTAGATGTGACTAAATACATTTTTCAAAGCTTTCTTCAGTTACCGACAAGTTGATTTTTAAAGAAAACATTTGTGGATAATGTGGTACAGTGGCTGTATAGAAAACAAACGGATACTAAGTTGTTGATGTGTGGTAGTACATCTAACCGTAGAGAAGCTAGGAGATAGCAAATGATTAATGTGGCAGTCGATGCACAAATGTTAAACAGATAACAAGTTACTAACCGTTAAACAGATAACAAGTTACTAGATTGATACAGATGTAATGATACAGCTTTTTATCGGATTTCATATTTACAAAGTGCACTGGATTTGATGTGAAATGCTGAAAAATTATTTCATTTAAGCATGATAAAGAATTGTCATAGGGGTTGTGGGCGGTTTTATTTTTAAAGATTAGTTCAGGTTTTGTTTTTAAATAGGTATCATATCCATGTGTTGTGGTAGCAGTGGCTGTCAACGAGGTCACATTAACAGTTCTTTGCGGTTCTTCATGGTGGTGCAGCCTGTGATGGAGATGACAGGATCTGTGATGAGTTGATGATTGCTGTTTGTCACACATTAGAACCGGCTCCTGTCAGTGTCAGCGGAGGTCGACATGTCACTGTGTTTGTGATTTATGTGTGCGACTTGACAGACAAACTGACAATAAATGACATTCTTAACCTTGCACTACTTTTTGGTCACTTCATCTTGAGTTCTTTTATCAGTTTGATGCAGGTTGTTTTATTCCTCATAGTACTGGACATTTAAAAAAATTATTTAAAAATTTGACTGATTGGAACTTTAAGGTGGTCAAAGTTTGCTGGTGTAGTGTTTGTTTGACTGCACTTCTCAATAAAAGGAAGTTGGATACAGGCAGGAAAGTGTTTGTACTTTACATTGAGATACTCCGTACTGCTGCTATACAAGTTCTGTAGATTTTCTCAGTGGTTAAAACAAAATACATGTAGACTCTAGCTGTATGGTGTCTTTCAAGTGTTATCTTCACATGGAATCAATCAGTTTAAATTCAGTATGTAATCATATAATTTTGTGAGACAGATAGTGTTCGGTGAGTTAATGTTTAAATTATAATTTGTGATTGGCATGAATTTTGATTGGTTGCAGTATATGTTAAAATCCAATTTACCATGCCTGGCTTAGATGATGACTACATTATGAGTTCCAAGGTTCAGACACTATCTGTTCAGTTTGGAATTGTCCAGAGGTTGGAATCCTGCCATGACCAGTTTATGCACCAGGTTAAGCTTGTGGACCTAGTCTGTGATAAAACCAATAGCACTGTTAGCAGTTCTATCGCAGGACTGAAGCCTCCAGATACACACACAGGACTGTTGTTAAGTCCAGTAAGTCCTCTTTCAGGACCACCAGTGGAAGACTTAGGACTACCAGCTGAAGACTCAGGACTGTTGTTAAGTCCAGTAAGTCCACATTCGGGACCACCAGCTGATGACTCAGGATTATGTCTAAGCTCACCAGCTTCACTTTCAGAGCCTCTACACAAACATAATGGACTATTGTTAATCCCTGCAGAATCACCAAATACAGATTCCGAACTATTGTCAAGTCCAGAAACCTCTCTGTTAGAACCATCAAATGAAGATTCTGGATTGTTTTCATATCCATCAACTCCTCTTTCAGAACCATCAAATACAGATAGTGGACTGTTAAGTCCAGCAACTCCTCTTTCAGAACTACCATCAAATACAGATAGTGGACTATTAAGTCCAGCAACTCCTCTTTCAGAACTACCATCAAATACAGATAGTGGACTATTAAGTCCAGCAACTCCTCTTTCAGAACTATCATGTACAGATAATGATCTGCTGTTTAGTCAATGTGTATCAAATACAAGTACAAACACTTGTTCTGTGGACAGTTCTGCTGTTTTGAATAACACTGAATTGAAAGACACTAGTGATGCTACATCAGTTTGCCTTGTGGGTGATGCAAATTCAACAAATGTGGACAATAATTGGTCTGAATTCAATCACGAATTGTCAGTACAATGTGGTCTTGAAATAACAAATAATTCTGTTGTAAAACATTCCAATAATTTAACTTCTGAAAATTTCACAGAAGACGAAGAGTCAGCAACTGTCAAATACATGGATATGGATTCGAGTATTAAAACTGCTGACTCCATCACTGAAGACATTAGTATCACTGCTATTTGTGGAGATGTGCATGAAACCATTGACAACCCATTCAAAGAAACTGATGCTAAGCAGGATGAGGAAGCATATAAGATGTCTAATCAATATTCAGCATCTAAAGATGATTCTGGACTAGGTGAAGATTCAAATCAATCCATTTCATTTTCTGCTAATGACTTTAAGCAGGAAAATGGTCAACAATCATTTGACAATGAATTCAGAGATCAGGAAAACTACAATGTTGATTCTGGTAGTCAAAAGGATTATTGTGGACTTGAAGACAAGTCAAATGGCTCTCACTTCGTAAATCTTGACGATTCTGTTGTCAGTAGTCAAAAAGAGGGTTCTGGTGATTTTGAGTCCACTGAATTCAAGTCTTATTCTTTACTTGATTTTAACCATCCAAATGAAAATAGCAACTCTGCTTTTGACTCTCAGTTCTATAGTCAGGGGAATTATAATGACATTTCTGATATTCCTGGTCAGGGCAGTTTAAAGAGGAGAATATTGGAGGATCCAGAAACCTTGTCAATGTGTGCTCAGTCAGTATGTGAGGCATCTGCTTGGAAACTGGCAAAGGTTGATGACAGTGATATCACTGAGGACGAGGAGGACCAGAATCCGGACTGGACCTTTCTGTATGAAGACAGTCTCCTGAGTCCAATTATAGAGGAGAATGCCTGTGAAGTAAGTTGTGGCTCTGACAAACGTCAAGGAGGTTATTTTGCTGACAAGCAGAACAGAATCTGTGATTCAGGTGAAAACCAAATAAATAACGCTACAGATTCTGTAGTCTCAAACACGACAGATTCTGTAGTCTCAAACACTACAGAAAATTTTGAAAATGATGAAAATTGTGAAATAGTGTCATCACATTCTAACTCATCAGAGGATGGTTTTTTACCCGAGGAGAACTATGTAACACATTGCGAGATTTTCTTGCAAGGTACTCATAATAACCAGGATAATGTGTTGACTCTGGGTTCTGGTAAATATTCAGAAGATTTCATGCAACAGATGTCAGAAACTCCTAGTCTAAATCCTGATCTTGAAGCAGAACCTCATGATTCAACAGATAACATATCACATTTTGATCTCGAAATGCAACCGTTTGACTTTAACCCTGAAAACCAGCCACTTCATTTGGGAAATGAGCTTGATAATAAAACATGTGTTATGGATAAAGACACACCAAATAGGACAGTTGAACACAATCTGAGTGAGGACATGGTAAATAATTCACTTTGTGATGTTAGTAGTTTTTTGGATGTGGAAGGATATGAAGATACAGAGGAAAATAGTTTTGCAAATGGTACAGTTTGTGAATTTGAAAACAGTTCAGTTACAAATGTATGTGTAAATGGAAGCAATGGCATTGGACTAAAAACAAGTGAATTAAGTAATAATGAACCTCTGTCATCTGTATTGTCAAACTCTCAAGAAAGCATGAGTCATTCTGTTGTAGATGAAACAAGTGACCACGGAAACCCCACTTTCATATCCGTATTTAAACCAAAGACATTATGTTCCACTTCAAATGATGTTTCACAAGAAGGTAATACTGAAGGAGATTCATATATTGTTAAGGAACAGGCAGAAAATATCCATAACCATCCATCAATGAGTCGGAATGAATGGACTGTGGAAAGAGGTGTCTTGTCCAACAAAGAAAGTCAGTCCAGCTCAGCAGCAGAAAGTAAGATTAGGAACAGGAAAATCAGTGACTCAAGCAGTCACTTGTATGTTTCAAGACTAAAAGAAAAATTTGAGCAAAGTGAAAATACTTCTACAAAAAACGAAGGACATAAAGTTCACAGGAAATCGAATGATGGACTGAAATTAGATTCAAAATGTAAATCCTTGGAAAACTTATTAATTCCATCTGTTGTCGATTCTCCAGAGCAGAACATTCTAGAAGAATCATCTGTAAACAGGTCAGTAAATGCAGCTGCTAACAAACTGTCTAGATCTGCAGAACCCACTGACTTGTCTTCTTGTGGACATTTATCCTTTCACAAATCACTCCTTGATGTTAGGAGCACCGATACCAATTCCAGTTCTGTATTAAATAGAGGAGTGACACATCACAGGTCTATGCATGATATTAAAAACAGTGACAAAGATTCCTCGTCAGATGTGAATAACGATTTACAGTCTAAACGCTGTTTCTCGTTCCATGAAATTAAGAAACTGTTTGAACACCAAGACCGTTACAGCTGTGAGAACAAACAGCCACCGTCTCAAGGAACGGAGCGGAAAGTTTCTTCCACTTTTCAGACTCCATTGAGTAAGGTAAATATATTGAAAGTCCTGTTAATATTTAAAACCTTTTTTTTCTCTAGTAGAATAAAATGTAGAACCACAGTGATTAAATATTGTAAATGAACATTCAGTTTCATAAAAATATCTTATTCTGAATATAAAATACTTTTCTCTAGTATCGGCTTCTAAACTACACAGGTGGGTTGTTGTTTTTTTGTCATAAATGTCTCAAAGCAATTTTGAGAAATACTTCATTCTCCAAATATTTTTCAAAGAATTAAAAATTAAGTAATAATATTGAATGTTAAATTTTTTATTTGCTTTTAAGGGAATTTTTTTAAATACTAATTTCTTGTCCGTTTGACAATAAATTGGTTTCAAGTTACACTAGGTATAAAAAATTTAATTGAAGTCTAAACCAGGTATCAACTTTAAAAAATGAATGTCTGTTTTGTTACTAGTACATTCCGTTAGTGCAAAAATCTTACAAGACTGAGCCAACAGGTGCCGTTCACATTATGATTTCATTCAGTCCATCAATAATGTTGATTCTTTACTTGATATTTGACACTTTTTGCATGATGCAAGTCAAAGAAGCTAGATATGCTGGACTGACGGAATGTGCTGGTTTTTGTTTTATAACTATCTAAACAAACTGGTTCATGGCAGTTTGGCATAAAAAGCTTCTGCGTCAGACAATGCATAATGCAGGAATTAAAGACCGTTTTGAAGCACTGAAGAATTTGAATTCACATGTATGTTCAAAAACATCTACAAAGGATCAAGAATCACCAGCTGTGTGTCTGCATATAGTTTTCATAAAACAGTCAAACCTGTTTTGAAAGACCACCTCTGTTAAGTTACCAAGTGTCTTTAGAGGCCACAGTATTAAGAGACCAGTTTTAAGAAGCCACATTTATTGATTAACTCCTGTTTTAAAAAGGCTATGTAGATTTATTAAGTAGTCACTTGTTTTAAGAGGCGACTTCTACAATTATACCCAGTCTTGGAAATACCATAATGTTTTTAAAAAAAAGAATTTCTGAAGAGGGTTACAAGGTCACCCTGATGTGGTTGACTAAAACTGGTTTGAGTTATCTGTTAAAGCTGCAATCTCGTCTTGCCATATTATAACATCATTTGTTAATGCAAAATACAAGCATAACTACAGTTGATATAAACTCATAATCTTACCTCACCATATTATAAATTCATTTATTAATGCAAAATACAAACACAACACATTTTAATTGTTTAAATTATTGATTAGTAAAGGACTTACTTATAACATATAAAACTGTTGTTGCGTTTGTACTGTGTATCACAAAACAATGCAATAGTGCCATGCACCTGGATATTAATATGGAGAAATCTTTTTTATATTAAAAAGTACAATTAAAGGATTTAACAAAGAATGGCCTGCAATAGTAAGAAAAAATCTGATATGGATGGTCTTTTCTAAATGTTAAAATAATAATAATATCTCGATATTGCAGCTTTAAGTTGGAATTTTCAGTTTTAATAAATTCCCAGATAGTTCACATACATATATGCCACATCAATTACAGTTTGTAACTGTTGCTAGGCAACATAGTAAATGTGTGTGCTTAAGATTGTCAGGAAAGAATGGAAAATACTGAGCACATATTTTTGTCCATTATTTACATTCACATGTATGTCACCTACTGTTCATTATGTTTACAACTGTGACTATATTACTTGTATTATTTGTGAAGGATTTTATTTTTTCAATCCTGTAATTATATTGATTGATGTTTGTAATTTTGGATGTAAACTCATTGTTGTAAAGAGTTTTGTGTATGTAATTTTTTTTTTAAACCTGTTGATGGATGGATGGATGGATGGATGGATGGATGGATGGATGAGTTGACTTTTATGAGCATTTACATGTAATTGTCTGTGTGTGAGATAGAGAAAGAGAGAGAGAGAGAGAGAGAGAGAGGGGGGAGGGAGGGAGGGGGAGGGAGGGAGAGGGAGAAAGATAGACAGACATATGGACAAATAGAGAAAATATGATAAAAAATAAAATGGCATAACTAGATGTATATTACACTATAATCAGTGGTTGATTACATTTATAATTTGACTTACTACAACCAGAAGTTGCTCTTGTCACCTTGTCTTTCTTAGGTTTGCATTTATATACCTAACATCTTTTGTCTTGCATACATTATGTATTAACCAAAAAAACAACAAAGGAAAACAAATAAGGCAGAATATACAAATCCTGTTTTTGTGTAACCAAATATATTTACAATGCTTAAATATATGCATTTAAAGGGAGGGGGAGTGTTCTTAAAATCGGCCAATAATGATGATAAGACAAGAAAATGTTTATGTGAACAAAATGGCTGTATTTACAGATGGTTTTTTGGGGATATCTTTTTGTTGTGTTTTAAAATTCTTGTATGAGGGACATTGTGGCAGTGTTTGCACATGAATGTGTCTTGTTTCTGTACTCGTGTTGTTCATTCCTGTTTGGCTAGGTGACCTACAAGTCTTGCACTTTCATAGCCCTGTCCCCATCTACACCAACAGGCCCCGCCTCTCACGGGGCCTTCGGCATCGTACACAACGGACGTGTGAGTAGTGAGCTGTTGTCAACACTCACCTGTGTTTTATATCTACTTCTATACTCACTTATTACATGTATATCTATTAATCATCAAGATATTTTTTTAATGTGTTATTTCCCTTGATATGCATATGGATCCACAGGGTTGACTGGAAATGATTTTGTTTTAGTTCATTTTAAGACATTTTGTAATTTTAATTAAAACTGTTAAGAAATGGCTAATATATGCAACATAGTAATATGTGAAAACAATCTTCATCCAAGTAAAATAAATCTTTAATCCAGTTACTAAATGTTTGACATCCAATAGCCGATGATTAATAAATCAATGTACTAGTCTAAGAGGTGTCATCAAACAAAACAAACATTTGTATCTATTCTTTCTTCATTGTAAATGTGTTGAACTTCTGGTGAATATTTTATAAAAATAAAAAAAAGTATTTCAGGATTAATTATTAATTTTGTTGCAGTTTAAATACAAATTTAAAAGGATGTATCCATGTTGAGGCAAGGGAAGTAACTCATTTTGAAGAATCAGGTGACAGGGGTCTATATAAACAGCTACATGTACAGTGTGTATTTTGTTATCTGTGGTGTACATATTTCAGTTTCAGCAGGTATCTTGAAAGTATTGGTTTGGCCATCTAGCACTAAAACTTGACATTTAGACAAAAGTACAAAGGTATTTGTTCATTATTTAAAAATATTTAAATATAATACAATACACATTTTTGATCTGTCAAGTTCTGTTTTACGTTTCAAATTTATAAAAGAATTTTACTTAAATGATATTGTGGATCTAGTGAGAGGTAGCTTTTTCCTTCATTTATTCAGTTAAATATTATTCTACTAATTTACCGTGAAAGATTTTATCTGTTTTTGATAGAATTAAAATGCTCTTTTCGACAGTATATCTGACTAAAATTTTCAAAATGCTTAATAACCAAGTATTCTTTCAGAGTATGAATATCTACTGAAATGTGTAATATTGTGCTAGATATATTACATACAACTTCTTCTAAGTGTTAAGTGTTCGGTGTCGTCTTTGCTTTTTCGTGTATATTTACGTGTATGTTTCACATGTATGTTTCACATGTTTATTTACATGTATTTTTCACATGTATATTTCTGTTCTTTCATTCTCATCTCATTTATTTATGCTGTGCTCAAAACATCTCATAATATTTAATACATTTGCTTCATCATTGTATTTTAATTAAGAGATGAGTATATTTGTACCTGTATTTTTAATCTCTATATTCGTATATGTATTACTCAACTTCATAAATATAATGTGTCAGTAATTACCAAACATGACCAGAACTAACATTGTTTATAAACAGTCATCTAATGAATTTTTAGTTTTGGGCCCATACTTTCAATAAAATTTCAATAAGTCTAGAATTAATTGACGTTCATGCTTATATCCAATTATGGTTCAAGAACACTCTTCTAGGTACACACCTCAGCTATCTGGGCTGTCTGTCCAGGACAGTGGGTTAGTTCTTAGTTCTTAGTGGTTAGTGGTTGGTGGGAGAGAGAGAGTGAGAGGGTGAGAGTGTTCTTAATAGTTAGTGAGAGAGAGAGTGTGAGAGTGAGTGAGTGTGTGTGTCTGTATGTATGTGTGTGTGTGTAGTGGTCTTACACCTACCCATTCAGTCATTAACACATTCTCTGGGTGGGAACTGGTACCAGGCTGCGAACCCAGTACCTACCAGTCTGATGTCCAGTGGCTTAACCACGACACCACCGAAGCTGGTAATTTGAAGTAGAGACTATAACTTCAACAGCATTCAGTTTGAATAAAATGAATATATCATCATTGGCAATGACATCATGGCCTTTTACCACTGACACTTCAAACAGCCAAAGCAAGTTGATGCACATTTGCTATGTTGTGGATCAACAGGAAGTGTTTCGGAGCACTTTAAACCAAATCCACTTAGATATACTGTAAACGCTGGCATTAAAGACATAGACCGTAGTTTCAGTGTGTGAAAATAGACACTAAGTTTCATTGATAAGAAAAGTTGTAACACATCGGGATAAAGATATAATAGAGTAATGATCCATCTACAGTCTATGAAATTTAAACATGTAGTATCCAAATAGTTTCTCAATAACCGTTACTTCTCAGATCATGCACTTTGAGGTATTACAGAAAACAGGATAACCAAAAACACTTGTATGAAGTTGGATATTCGAACTTATAAATTGTATTTAAAATAATATTTCTAATTAATTATCAAAAACAAGCTTTAATAATTAAAAAAATATGTTGTAATGTTTAAAAACTAAGATCTGTCACTTTAATTTCTGATTTACAGATTATATAGTACTATATCTTGATGTGTTCAAAGTCACTGAGGGTATAGGCTGCAGTTTAATATTTTATGATGGTAGCAGTGTTCCATTCCTAAGTCTTGCAAAATTAATTTATAAATAATAAAATATTTTTTTAAATATTGAATGTTATATATAAAAAAACATTTAAATGGGCTTTATGCTTTATTTACTAACATGCAAAAGTATTGGGGGGGTTTTCTAAGTCAAGCAGGATTTCAGATTTTATGTGTTTTTAGCCATGGAGCGGGCAGCATGGCCCAGTGGTAGAGTGCCCGCCTGATGCGCGGTCGGTCTAGGATCGATCCCCGTCAGCTGACCACTGGGGTTTTTTCTCGACATAACCATATGTCCGACGCCGATATAACCGTAATTAAAATGTGTTGAGTGCGTCGTTAAACAAACCAAAAATAAAAATAAAAAAAAATAATGTTTAGCCATGGGGTCAGAAAATAAAACATAAATCATAAATGTTGACTGTCTACTTTATATTTTATGTCCGTCATAAATCCTGAAAGTCATGTTTTAATATGTATAACAGTCTGTGTTTGTTAAATTAATTTGGTACATGTATGTGTGTTCGTATTTAACTGGTAATCATAATTGTGTTTGTAACCTATGCTACTAATACTTGAAATGTCTTAATTGCTAACAATTAAATTCAGTTTGGTCATGTATATATTATAATTATATTCTTTAATTGCATGCAAAGATGGAATTTGTTTTTAATTAATGGTTTATTGGATGTTTTTTGTTTGTTTGTTTTTTGGTGTGTTTTTGTGTGTTTGTATATTTATCTATAGCATGGTTTGGTATGTATAAAATGTATGGTGTTATTAATAGTAGTTTTGGAAAACAAAACTGAACAAAAAATAGCCAGTGTTTATTAAGAATACACACTGTGATCTAGTTTACATGTTAATTGGTTTTAATGCATTCTTTTGTTGTTGTTGTTAATACTATATTATAGGTCTCTGAGAATTAAAACTTTTTATAGACCATTAAAACATTTGTGGGTTATGCAACACCACCCCCCCCCCATTCCCCCCATCCCTCCCAAACAAAACCCAACATTTCAGTGATCCCTTTTCTTTTTGTTCAACATATTGTGACCATGTAAATGATGTCCCAAGTTTAATGCAAGAACAAAAAATGGTTACCCTTTTTTTAGATTTGCATATCTTCTCTATTTAAGGATCATATTTTTTTCCTTTTTTTTTTTTTTAATGGTAGTCGTACATCGCATGGTAGTATATTGCATAAAACTAGTGTTTTCTTTAAGATTATTGCATAATATTGTGGGGGTTTTGTTTTAATAATATCACTCTAACAAAAAAAGTGTTATAAAATTAATTAATTTAAACTATATGACATATCATAATATCATAAAGTCTTAAAATTTATTTTATTTATGCTATATTATATTATATTACATGTCTGACATTTAATATATTAAGTTATATTATTATGCTATGTTGTAATATATTGCATAATGTCTGACATTTTTCATTTTTTAATTAAAAGATTTATCTATGCAGTATTATTTAAAGATAATACAGTGTCTGACATAAAATACAATATGATTTTTGAAGTGAAATTGTCTTACCTTTCTGTGTGTACACTCCCTCCTCTTGGTTCCTGTGCATCAAAGAAAACTGTGTACCCGCCATGTTGTGTGTGTTAGTGAGTGTCTCACAAGACACTGAGATCTGTGCCTAGCGATGTGCTCACTTACTAGATCTAGTGGATCTCATGTTGGGTACATCTCTAGCTGTCTACATTGCCATGTATAGAGGAGCACTTGGCACCTTAACAACTATGTTGTTTTCATCACTGCAACCAAGTGGGGCTCCCAAGGAAACACTTTTTTACATGCACATTAAAACAACAAGTTTTTCTGTGGTTTAGTTAGACCTAAAAAACACTTTTTTTTTTCTTTCTTTTTTTTCTTTTCTTTGTCAAATTCACTGAAATCTTGCAATGAATATATTGAAACATGAGCAGTAAAAGCAGTTCAAACAGGCCTTCATTTGACTTTAGTGACAGATTTTAGGTTTAACCTATGAAAATGGTCATTACCATTAAGTTTGATTAATTTCCAAGCCTGTGACACATTTGGGCCGAGACATATCCTGTGAGACATAGCCCACGAGACATAGCCCGCGAGACATAGCCCGCGAGACATAGCCCAGTGGTAAAGCTCTCACCTGATGTGTGGTTGGTCTAGGATCGATCCCCGTAAGGGGATACATTGTGGACTAAAAATTGTTCCAGCCTGTGCAACATGACTGGTATTTCAAGGCCATGGTATGTGCTGTTCTGTTGGATGATGCATGTAAAAGATCACTTGCTACAAATGAAAAACTGTAGCTGATTTCCTCTCTAAGACTATATGTCAGATTTACTAAATGTTTGACATACAATAGTCAGTGATTAATTAAGCAATATATTCTAGTGGTGTCATAAAACAAAACAAACTTTTAACTGTGGTTTAGTGCCATCAAAACAATTTATTGTCCCCCCCCCCACCCTCCCTCTGCCAAATTCACCCAAATCTTGCAATGAATGTATTTAAACATGAGTAAGAAAATTAGTCCAAGCAAGTCAGTTTTCAGAAAGGCTACTATAGGCCTTAAACAAGCTTTAGCTAATGTATTATAGTGATACGATTGATAAATTTCACTAGCCCTGATCAAAAATTAACTAGCTGAAACCGATGGCTAGTTTATTTGTCAAACTGCCTTTGCATTCTCCACCTTGACCCCTTTGACTTTAAATACCTGTACCCCAAAATAAGGTACTATCAATTATGTGCACTAACCAGCAACTACCAAGTGTTAAATCTTAGTTGTGATACATATAGGACAGCAGGTCAGTAAAAAATGTTTTATAAGTTTAAAGTTATTGGAAGTCAAACATTTGGTAATTCTGACATGTAGTCTTAGAGGAAACAGTCTTCGTTTTCCACCAACAGACAGGGATGTTTGATATGTCTTTTCCCACAGACAGGACAGCACATACCAGTCATGGGGTCTGGTTGGGACATGCAAAAATCCCAACTGGAGCATGGTGGTTTAATCCTGTGAAAAAGCCCAAAACAATTTGGTTTTTACTTAAAAAGCAACTTGAAATGAATAACTCATGTATTTAAGTATCTAATAAAAATTAATTTTTTTAAAAGTGTAATACCAGTGGGTGGTTTTTAGAATTACTGCTTGTAGATGATCCAGTTTTCTAGTAGTATTTTAATATTAAGTATATTACCTGGTAAACCTAAGTGTTTTATAGAGATACATGGAGGTTACCAGGCATATTATCTAGAAATGATTTGGGTCTATGTGTAAATTTAATATTTCATGTATCATTGGCATTAGAATGGAGAAGAACACCAACCTTTAAGCCTGATGTAAAAAAACCCACCCAACACGATAATTCCCAGTTGGTAGATATTAGAATTACTGTATACATGTGATACAGAACATGATATACAAAACACACACACAAACATGCACCTTGGAGAGCCTCTCGATAGATAGATTTACCTGACACCCACTCTTCTACATGTATATTGTACGTAGAGAAAACACTGAGATGGAAAAGTGCCTCAGCTAACAAGTGGCATCCAATCACCTTGTTTTCCTTAAATTAGTACGCTAGATCTACAATTAGTACACCATTGGTGCAACAAACTTTGCAACTTTCATTCTTGGAGAATCTTCATACGCATTACCTTGTGTTGTAATTCCTTCCTGGTTTTTTCTGTCACCCAGCCCTAATTCCCAGTTTTTTTTTACAACTTACTGGCAATATTGAAACAGTGTCGCTAAGGTTTGCTAACAGTGTTAGAAAATATGAATCGTTGGAGTACCGGTAGTATGTTGATGAAGACATCTTATAATTTTTCACAGGAGGAGGAAGTTATTCAAGATGGACAGACA